>JAUCNO010000539.1:22796-34351 GCA_032353835.1 Enteromius viviparus | reverse complement strand
CATTTAATAACATTAAAAAATCTATATAAATAAAGTTAATTAATATTCTTAAAAAATATAAATTTGTAGTACAGAAATAATACTATTTTATCTTTAGTTGAAGGTTATCCGTGATTAATGACAAAAAAAAATGATCACAAAAATCTATGGTATATCTTTAGAATGCTATTTTTGTAGCTCTTGTATTTTATTGTACTTTTTGAAGTTTGGTCACTATGAATTGCTGATGGATGCCAAGATCTGTGTAAATATGTCTCTTTTTCTGTCTGTGGCTGCTTTTCCTTAATACCATCCACTGCATGCTGTATGCTTCCACTTTAACTTTCTTTCAAGCTTGAGACTGTCATTACAGCACACAGATCTGTAGTAACCCCTGTTTGTTCTTTCTCAGGCACGCTGATCAAAGCAGCGCCATCTCACTGAGCTGAGACATGCCGGGTCCTCCCGGCTTCACTTCATGACTCATTAAACACAAAAGACTCACGGCAGAGGGTGGGCGTCCTCCAGTCCACACAAACTCCCTGCTTACGGCACCTGCTGCTGTACTCCGAAACAAGGTCACACAACGCACTAGGCTGGCAGGCCACGGTCTGGCAGATCTGCTCATAGTCCTGCGGAGGGACCAGCGCATGACAGCGGCTAAACACCTCAGAACTCAACACATCACAGCCCTTCACCACCCCCACGGCACACGACTGAATCTCCTGACGCCCGACACACTCGCCCAGAGCCCAGGCCTTCAGATACACGTCAGGGTCTGTGGTCACACGCCCGTCAGATAACACCAGAGCCGTCTGATCATCAGAGCAGGAACCTGAGAGAAACACGGGCAAGTTATGGTCAATACACACACATATGTTATTGGTGGTTGAGGAAAATTGAATGCAAGGTCAGGAAAGTGTAAAAAATGGCTCTATTTCGTTTCATGTGTTGCGTGAAACACCCCATAGGATGTTGAACTGGGCTTTAAAATAGAATGACAGGAAGAGTATCTGCAGTTCAAAGAAATTTGGCATAGTCACGTATTATTGTTTTTAAAATAAATAAAAATATTTAAAGAAATAAACTTTTAAATATTAATTATAATTCTATACTATTAAGAAAAAAATATTTAATAAATATTAAATGACTGAATTAAACTTGTGTGTGTGTATATATATATATATATATATATATATATATTTATATATATTCAGTTATTAAATTCAAATTAATAATACAATTAAATACATAATTATATAAAAAAACATACACTTTTTAACTAATTAAATAAATAAAATTTCTATAGGTGTCATTACATACATACATTATTATTAGGTATTTAGAATGTTAATATACTATTCTTTTTTATTCATATACATACATATATATGCATATAAAACATAACCATTCATAACTCGATTTGATAATTTTGCATGCAATCTTAAATATCGTTAGAAGAATAATATTTGAATAGCACACAATTCTGGCAAACTAATACTCTCCTAAACTACAGTCGTAAGCATAAAGGAAGTGTATTTACCACATAAGCCAGTGGTGTTGGGTTTCATGGAGATGTCCATATTGACCATGAACTCATTGCTGTGGGGAGTAAAGGTGAGTGTGAATCCATGCTGCTCTGATCTCAGCTGGTGCAGTATTGCACCAATTTGTGTCACAGTCACTCCCTCGCTCCTGAATGGGACAGCGGTAATCACACCGCCCACGGTCACCTGCAATACACACAACATATTGAGCCTCTCTGCGAACTCTGCTAAGTGAACTCTTTTACTTTGCGTGCTTTTGCAGTGCATCAACCTTCATGTCGTCCTGCAGCACCACACTCGTCCCACCCTCTCTCAGCTCCAGACTCTTCATGCAGATCTGATTGGGTGAGCTTTGACAGGCAGCTGTATGCAACACTAGCTCCACCCCTCCTGAGCGAAGCAGCAAATAGGAGCAAGCGGCTCTCAGCTTTAGAGCCGCACCCGAAAATGACACGACGTGACTGGTGGAGCTGCCCATGCAACTACCTGTAGGAATGAAAGTATGTATATTAAAGCTAGAAGTTCATGCATTATATAAAGGAAAGCACCACTGTTTTTCCATATTGCACTATGTTCTTCCATCAACTTAGACGTGTTGATACATGTCTCTCCTGATTAAGCATACACTTAATCGCTCTAGCGCGCAGCACCACTATGTTAGCACTATGTTACCATTCATTCCTTAGGATCCAAACAGGGATGAATTTTTTCAATGTTTTCCCTACCGGTTACATGACTAGTTACAAGAGTAAGTATGGTCACAAAATGAAACGTGGTGATTTTCTAAGCGGATAAAAAAATGTAATGAGCACTTTGACCTCGGTGCAGTAATATCATCACTCCTTGGTTGTATTGGCAGAAGTGAGAGGGGAGTTTTCAGGAGTGATGATATTCCTGCATCGATGTTGATTTGCTGCAAAGTGCTTTACCACCATACATTTTGCTTTAAAATACTCCTATTATGGGTTATGAAACGATTCATTTATTCAAACCCCTTCCCTGTATGACTCTAATCTGCGCTGATTGGTCTCATTAAGTATTATTAAGATTGGTCTGATAAAGCAGTGTTTGTGAGTGGAGTGCTGCTTTGTGTACAGTGTTACTGTTAAAAAACCTTAGCTGGATAGGATTGGTGTGGCGTATTGTATTGTGTGATATTCCGGTGTGAAATGTGAGACTGGTAACAGGATTGGTTGTGGTGTAGTGAGGGGTGTGTGTGTTCGTACAGGGGCAGGTCCAGGTACAGCCGCAGGTGTGATTGTAGCGTAGGGGTGGGAGGTTGTTTTTGCAGACGGGAGGCTCTATCTTCTCACAGTTGATGCGGTGGCTCTGCACCGTTACCGTTCCTGAAGGGTTGCACAGCACTGAGTGACAGCCATCTGGCAACAGCCATGTCTCCCCGGGCTGTAATTGAATAAATACTTTTAGATGCACAAACCAGAAACTCAGGAGTCTTTAGGGTTAGAACAAGCCCTTATACACTGACACTGCGGTTTTTCACCCAAAATAAAAGCTTAATGGCTAAAAATTTGAAAATGAAGAAATTAAGACATCCATAAATACTAGTATTGTAATATTGCAGTTTTACTATAAAATAAAATTGTTATTATTATGTGATTTTCTTCATGTGTATCTCTACTGTAAACCATATCTAGCTGCAGCTTAGTAAGTTTTAATCCATTAGTACACAGCTTAAATAAATGTTATACCTTTCTAATTACATTAAAACGACTGAATATTACAAAGGCATAGGCTACTTAAAAGTGTAACAGGATTGTACTTAAGTGTAAGTATCTGTGTAACAGACTCGGTGTGTAACATATGTGTAAGTAAACTGTAATTACAAGCTATTCCATAACTTATTTACATTATAAGTACATTTTATTTCATGTAAGTACAATAGCTACTACTAAGTGCATAATTAGATAATTACTCAGTATTATGACACCTTAAAATAAAGTGTTACCGATTTATATATACTGTATAATCACAACAAATTGTGCAGCTCTACAAAGACACAGCAAACATGAAAATGTATAACACATTGTTACATTGTTACAATATAAACAGCCCAAAATCATGCAGCTCTAAGTAGGTTAAAAAATACGTTATGCAAGTACTGTAGGTGAATGCAAACACTTCTATGCAAGCTACTATGTGAATGTTGTTTTCTGATGTTAGCATTAGTCGTTGGTGGTTATTTTTCTCTTTAAGGATATCCGCTCCCAACAGAGAGAAGAGCAAGCTCTTTAAAAGCAAGCAGTTTTAATTGTTGACATTTATAGTTAACTGCCTGAAAAACACCACAATGGGTTTTAATGGCATATACATTTAGGTGTAACTCTATCGCCCCCTAGAGTTCAGAGGTCAGCTACTGCCATTGCATGTGAGGTATGCATGCTTGTATGGCATTAGCCAGGCATTCATGTTTGCGTATTCGCACAGAATATATTACTAGCCTTATATTAAATGGCGTTAGTGAGCAGCTGTTGATTAAAGGGGTTGTTTTTGAGGCATGAAGTTATTTTGTCCAGAATGCCTGATCCAGTGAAAGAGATTATGGATCCCGAGATCCAAGGAAAGATGGACTGTTTCTCTGAAAGTCTGCATCAGATCAAGAGGTTAAATAGTAGAAAATCAGCAGCTGATGCTTGTAAAGTGGAGGACTTTGATGGGAGTTGATGAAATGATGGGAGCTTTGCATCTTACTAAAAACACAGCTCACCTTCCGTTCATTCCCTTCATCATCTACACACACTCCAGGAGGACCCGCTGAGGGACATCATCACCATCATCATCATCAATCTGTTACAGTATTGCTGTTTTATTGTGTTATGTGTGTGCATGTGTGAGTCTCACCCCTGCAGAGTTTGTCGGTGAATGACTGATCGAGGGCAGCCATGGCGAGCAGGTACTCTGTGCTGCTGAGCCGGATGATGTTGTCCTGAGCGTGTCGTCCCGCGAGCGTGCTCAGTTCAGTCTGGTCATACTGGTTACCCAGTCCGATAGGAAACACTGACACACCTGTATGTAACAAACATGTTGCTTGTAAGTCATAATGTTTTGAGTAGAAGTTTAAAGCCATAATATAGCGTTATTAACGTAGAAATAATATTTCTTGAAAAAAGATGCAATAGGAGTTGACTAAGAAAGTTTTGACTAAGAAACTAACTAAGAAATCTGTGTTCTATTGCTGCATCAACACCAACTGTCATTAGTATGAGGACAAAGGAGCGGTTATCTAGGAAATTGAATTTATTCATGAGAAGGAACAAGACCGACATTCAGGAAATTGCCTTTTTATGTGCAATCTGAAGCAGCAACCGGTGGCTGACTGCACTTTACTTTGATGTCACGTTCCTTATGAATGTATTCTCATGACTTTAATCTAATAACGCTATGACTTCATCTCATAATGCTACAGATTTATTCTTTAAAACTTTGCAATTTTTATTCTCCTGAAAGTGTTATTTATTTAGTTTTTTTTTTCAAAATGTTATTTCCAAAATATCTTTTTTTTAATAACATGACACAAAAACACTTTTGTTTTAGACACAACATTTCTAAAATATCATTCGTACATAGAAAAGAAATAAAACCGAACAAGCTTGTTTAAAACTACATAAGCTGAACAGTTCTGCTTTTAAATATATAAATGCATGCACCGTGAATTTACAGTATGTTGTGATTTTTTACTTTATTAAGTGGCTCTTGGGTTAGTCATAGTGGCATCCTGTCACTTACCACAGAAATTCAATAATTTTGACTTCCTGGTCCCTTAACTTTACTAAACTAAAATAAATCACATTTCAAATATACAGTCAAATTATTTACACAAAAATACAAGTTGCATGGTTTTGCTTTTAAATCTAGAATATCTTGCTCCATAGGCTTTATGCATTACTGTCAACAAGCTTGCTTTTAAATTGCAGTGGAAATCAACAATGTACCCACCAGCGGTCAGAGCCTCGTTTGCTGCCTCTTGTACCGAATCTATTGACCTGTCAGTCACAACCATAACCACAGCTTTAGGGATGCCCATCCGTCCACCGCTGGTGGAGGAAACGGCTGTCTGCACAGCCAATCGCAGAGCAGCTCCTGCCAAGAAAAAGGAAGGAACGCCCACATGTATGTAGCGCGGTGTATATTTTAACTGTCAGGCTGTACTGAACCTGCTGTGTTTCTGGACATATTTACCCAGTCGTGTTGTGTTGTCTGTCTTGCTTGGTAAGGTTTCTAACAGCTTGAGAAGGTTGTCTTCTGTCTGTTCATCTCTCCATGTGACTGCAACTGCTGATTTCGCCCCATACACTATTACCGCCACCTGTGTGTCATTGCGGCCTGCAACACAGATGAGTACAACTCTAGAAGTAAACTTTAAAATGCATGCACTAAATAAAAAAATATCTTACCGATATTTGTGCTCTTTATGAAGGTTCTCACAAATGTTTTCAAGTCTTCAAACTGGTTATCAGAAGAGGCTCTCAGCAGGAACAGCACGTCCATGGGCTTTGAACATGGCACTGATCAATCACACACATACACACAGATAAATAGAAGAATAAAGAAAGCATATGCGTGCAATCCTTAATTGTGCATGCATTAATTTGAACTGATCCAAATCCCTTTTTGATCATTTTGTGTACAACAGCATGTTATTTTTTCAAGATAATTTTCTCACTGTTATAACCTAGGAGGCGCTATTAAACATCTCCTGAATGACTCCCAATCAAAATCAGACGAGGAAGACACAAAAACAAGCAATCGCATATGTAAGCAGATGCCAATGAGAAATAATGGGAACACAAAGCTTATAGAAGCGATCTACTAAATCTTTGCTTTTATCATCGTACTGAATATGATCCAGACGATCTACATTTAAGTGTTGACTTAAAAAAAAAATAATTGAAGCAAGAATATTTATCGTTGTTTGTTTAAGTAGAGGTTATTCATGTTTTTGGGCACAGTTTATTTAAAGAGTGTAGCACTGTTCTATCTGACCTGAAGGGGGCAGCGTGGCTCGCGGTGGCAGTGTGGGCAGCACAGGCCTTCTGATGGTTTTACTGATATTGATCAGCATGGGCCCCAGTATCCTAAGATCCGAGGGACTGTTCAACATAATCGGTTCATCCGGGAAGCTCAACTGCGCCAGATCCTCATATCGAATCTGTTGGCCGATCCCAATGGGAAACACTTTCTTATGAGCGGAGCTCGGAGGCCTCTGAATAACGTCCGTCGGAGGGCTTTGTGTGATGAGAAACACCATCTGGTCTGGTGCATTACTGGGCGTGTCTGTAGTAATTGTCTTGTATATGGAACCAATAGCATGGCCTGTGTTGACCTCTGAACCTTTGGTCCAACGTAATTGTCGCATTCTCTGCAGCACCTGCTCCTTGTGCTGTATCTCCATGCGGCTGATTACTAGATTCACCGTGAAGGAGTACTGCATCACCGTGATCCGTAGATTCTCCACTTCTTTTTGATCAAGCGAAGCAATGACGTCGACCAAAGCGTCACGCGTTTTATTAAAGCCCTCTTCGCCCACTGCATCTGAGCTCTCCAGCAAAAAGACGATCTCGTATGTTGTTACGGTAGATGGAGGAAGTGTCGTTCCGGGGCTGGGAATGCTGGGAAATACGGTCAGTAAAGGCAGCGGTTGGAGGAATCGTGGCGACGGTGAGTTTCGAGGTGGCGGTAGTGGTCGGGGTAACCGAAGTGGTGCTGGATTTTGTATTAGAGAGTTTCTTCAGGGGTTCTGGATCCAATCCCAAAGTGCAGAGGTAGTCTGTAATGCCCAGAGCTTGATCGTCCAGCTCTGTCACACTGCTCACCACATATGAGCGACTGCTGGGCGTGGCTTTCGTGATCTCATTAACCTGCGCCATGTTGACGTCAGGCCCCAGCGCCACCGTGAGCATGGTGATGTCTTTCTTACGCAGCAGACGCTGAGTACTACGCATGGGCCGAGGATTAGCGCTTGCCGTTAGCAAGATAGCGACGCGGCCCGCGTGCTGGCGCTTGTTTTTATCGTAAATGTAGACTGCTAGATATTTAATAGCCTCGTCCATGAATGCAACATCACCTCCGCTGTAACGCAGGCCGCGCACAATATTCTTGAACACCCGCTTCTGCACCTGCATTTCGTAACTTTTCACGCCGGAGTGGAAGAGCAGGACCGTGGCGCGGGTGTGGGCTGAACCCATGCGGAAGCGTTCCACCACGCGGAGGATGAAGAGCTTGACCAAGCCGAAGTCCTCTTCACTTAGGGTAGAGGAGCCATCCACGAGGAAGGCCAGGTCCATTGCTCTGTCGCAGGCGTCGGCAGGCACCGGGGTGGAGAACGGTAGCGGCGTGGGGGTGTTGCTGATGGTGGCTGGTGCTAGGGTGGAGGCGAAACCAGTGACAGGACACGGGCTGCATGTCAACGTGTTGCTCTCACAGTGACTGGAAAAAAACAAGCATGATGATATTATACACTTAAATTGATTCATTTTGGGAAAAAAACTATATAGTTTCATGTATTATAAAAATTATATTATAAAATGCATAGTTCCGGTCCTTGATTCTGATTGGTTGAGCCAGGTTCGAAGTTGCTGTAAATTACACTACAAGCCTACACCTTTGTTTATTTTGTGTGTTGCTTGGCAACCACTTTTTTCCAAAAATAGGTTCCGGCTTCTTCTTCTTGATATCTACTTACCAAAGGGTGCATCTCAACCAGCTCCCTTGTTCAATAGTAAGGACTGCACGTAAACACGTCACTGGAATTGGAGTGATCAAAATATATTGTGTTTTTGAGGCCTCATCTGTCACATCTTTGAACCAAGTTCATAAAGTTGAACATGTTAGTCATGAGTCTAACATGCCCAGCGAGTTTCATTCTGATCGACCTCTGTTAACCATGTCTAATAAGTGCTCAAATTTCATTGACCAATGGCAGCCATGTTTTCTGAGATACGCCAATGTCCTCATATAGACTTGTGTCAGTTTTGACCAAGTTGCTGCATACCAAATTTTAAGCCGATCGGGCCAACTTTTGCCTAGTTGTGGCTGTTTTTCTGCCTTATAGCGCCTGGTCCGAATAACATTTAATGTCCACAGATTATTTCTGCAGGGTTTGGTTCTCATTGGGCGAAAAACCTAATTCTTCAGTTTTCCAGCAGTTTTTCTCTTGCATATATGAACCCCATATATAAATTTGTGACTGTATGATTTTGAGATCCATCTTTTCACACCGAGGACAGTTTAAAACTATCAAACATTCACAGATGCTCCAGAAGGAAACAAGATGCATTAAGACCAGGGGGGGTTGAAAACTTTTGAACAGAATGAATATGTTCCAAGTTTTCTTATTTTGTTGAAATTTCTTTTTTTTCCTCTATATAGTTCTGCTTTTTGGAAGCAACAGAAGATGTTTTTATATTTCCAGACGACAAATTAAGTACAATTTACCTAGATCTTCAAATTAAAAAATGAATGCATCATGTTTTCTTTCTGAAATGTTTGGTAGTTTTTTAATAGTGGTGTGGTCTTAAAATCATACAGTCACTGATTTTATTTGTGCTTAAAACCTTTTTTGGTGAGATTCTTGCACACACTACAAACAGTGATGAGTGATGGAGACTACAAACACAATATGGCATACCATATCTGGCAGAGATGAGGATCGTCGTGGTTCAGGATGAACTGTTTTCCGTGAGAGATCCTCTCTTTGTTATGCACACACACCTGACACTGTGACGTTTCCACACACTTCCTCAGCACCTCATCTAAAACTTGCCCTGAGGGATTGAAGCAGACAATACATTTGAATGCAAGTAAACTAGGAGTCTGAGAAGTCAATTTACTTGCGAGTAAATGTGAATTAGCGCTACCTGGTGGGCAGACAGCATGGCATCCCTCCACACATGTGACGGGACAGCTCAGGGGCTCAGGGTGCTGGCAGGTGGGAGGACAAGCGCTTCCACAGGCGTTATATTTCCACTCACACTCCACCCCTGCGTCCTTATTCAACTCCTCACAGCTCAGGGCTGCAAGTAAACAGTCAGTTACAACACACTGTTGTGACTGAATGTGATTAAAGGGTTAGTTTACTTAAAAATAAGAACTGGATCTCATTAGACTCAAAAAATTGCCAAATATTTTTATTGCATTAAATCCTAGTTTACAGTTGTAGATTTAGTGCATTTTAATTTTTTTTAAATGATTATTATTATTTAAAAATGATATACAGTATATAAATATACAAATAACTTAACAAATACACATAACAAATAAATATGAAGAGTTCCAAAACATGATTAAAAACATTTTTAAAAACTGAATGAATTGTATCTGGTTACAATTGAAAAGTCAATTTTTGCAATTGCTCAAAATGCTATATCTACATTTTTTTGGTCTAAAGTGATGTTTTTATTCATGAAATTTTCTTTTTTAAACATTACACCTACAGTAATATCTTTTTTGTGTTGTGCAGATGAAACAGTGGGTTTGAAACGACAGGTGGGTGAGTAAATAAGTGGTTAAACTTACGGCACAGGTCGTTGGACCTCCAGTTTACCACCAGTCCATTCTGGGCACACTCGTAAGCGTATGCAGCAATAGTGTTACAGAAACACGCACAATCACCCACAGACGGGCACGAGCATGTGTCATGAGTACAGATGTCCCAGTACGGCTCCGGGTCCACCTGACACAGTCAGAGCAACCAGTAAAAAAGGGGTAATGACCACATGGCTATGTCTTTTTGTCATTTTAGTTGTGACTGTTGAGTGTAAATGTTAATTACCACACTATTGCACTCTCTGAAGATGGTGCTGGTGAGAACACGGCAGGACTGCTCCACCGTCACCAGCTTCACCATGTCTGTGCTGCACTGAGACACAACCTGCACACACACCTCAAAATATGAGCTCTTTTGAAGCCTCTATGTTCTGAGTGGCTGTAGGAAGATGAACTCACCGGAACAGCGTCAGCACAGCTGGGGTGAACTTTCCAGGAGTTTCCAAAGTCTGCAGCGTCCACCTCCATCTGATTACTGCTGCTCAGCAGATCATTATTCTGACTGCCATCGAAATTCCCACAAAGGCCGCAGACTTTCCCCTTAAAAACACACACACACACACACACACACACACACACACACAAACTTTAAGCTTATATTTAATTTCTTAATTTATTACTTTAGAGAAACAAGTTGTGTAAGCAGAGATTGTATATGTGTGGTCTAATTATGTAAACTATATAATTACACTTTTTTTTTTTTATTGTACTATAGGAATAATTTGGGATTATACAATGAATGGTATAAACGATTCATGAATCATATTTAATTCATCATTTTGATTCATAAATGTATCTACCTGTATAAAACTCTAACCATTATTTAATTAGGGTTACCTTTTGGTAAATGTTGACATGTTCAAAACTAAAATTGTTTTTTTAATAATCATTAATTAATCATATTTAATTAATGTGATTTGCTTCATAAATTATTTTTTGAAATTTGGCGTTACTTTTTTCCTTAAAATGACATATTACTTTGGGAACTTGTCTAAATATATACAAATTTGTATGTTTTTATTGATAAATCATTTACAGATTTTAGTAAAAACTTACAAAACACAGGTAAAATAATTAGTACATCATATTTTATTTGTTATCCATAAGTCATTTTAATTAATAAAATTTGATTCATAAATCCTTCGCTTTTATAAATGTTAAATATTAAAAGATTCATAAATCATTTTTATTCATACATTTAGATTTTTTAAATTTTTGCTACCTCTCAATAAATCTGACAAGAATTGTTTTTGAGCACATGCATACAAATTTAATTAATCAAAAAACTTTTTAATTCTGTAAGTAATCCCCATTTTATAGGGGTTAACAAGCTAAACAAAAAACAACTCACTTTGTGAATATGCTAACCTATGTTGGATATAAACTATTCATAAATAACTTTTTTATCACCACAGTAAGTGTGTGTGTGTGTGTGTGTGTGTGTGTGTGTGTGTGTTAGCCTGTGTG
>JAUCNO010000539.1:0-22696 GCA_032353835.1 Enteromius viviparus | reverse complement strand
AAAGACTTTTATTTTGGATGTGATTAATCATGATTAATCATTTGACAGCACTAATATATATATATATATATATATATATATAAATAATAATAATAATATCTTACTGACCGCAAAACTTCTAAATGATATTGTATCTTTTCAGAAATATTTATCAAAAGAGTACAAATTTGTAAAACAATAAAGAAGCTCAACGGACATAACTGTATTTACTGTAGCCTGGCTAATAAATTTTATTTTAATACATTTTATTTATATAAACTAGTGCTGTCAAGCGATTAATCGCATCCAAAATAAAAGTTTTTGTTTATGCAATATGTGTGTGTGAACTGTGTATATTTATTATGTATATACACACAGGCTCTAATCTGAAAATATTTACATGTATATATTTGTATAATGTATATTATGTACAAATATTTAATATAGAATGCGGTTAGTCGTTTGACAGCACTAGTATAAACAAACAAAATCTGTCAGAGTGTTTCCTAGAGTTGAGTCTCACACTTACCGTTCCAGGTGGACACAAACAGCCAGACACACACCCCTGACTGACACACCCCAGCTCCAGATTCTGGCAGGTCTTGGCACACTCTATCCCAGCATCCCTCCTATTCTCACACTCAAACCACTGCAGCGGAGGAGGACAAGAGATAGAGCGCCGCCCTACAGGTGAAGCACACACTCATTAACTGTACTCGTCTGAGCCACTCGACAATGCTCTGTCCACTTGTGTGTCTCTGATGTGTTCGAGTGCTAGAAGTGCAGAGCTATGAGGAATACCTCTTGAAGAAGACGGTTCATCAAAGAAGAGGTCAGACAGATTCGATCCTGTGGCTTCATTAGAAGTGCAATGCATGGATCCACTCTCGCATACGCTACAATAAACATAGACAGAAAAACATTAGCATAATATTTAAAATAATTATAAATATAGACACATGTATGTGGGTCAAAGACGGTAAGATGGCCGAATCAAAAGAAAAGAAGTGTCCATAGAAAGCACATTAAGTCTAAGTAAAGTGTCTACTTTTAAGTTTTCAAATAAGGTTTTGGAGAATAAAATGTCAACATTTTGATGAAATAATCAGTGTAACACAATATTTAGGTAAAGATTTAAGCAACATGCTTATTTTGACTTGTGCATGTTAAAATATATAAAAGAATAAGCATATTCAATTTTATTGTGTTTTTAAAAGGTCTTGCTGACAAATGAGTAAAAACCAGGATAGTGACAAATTAAAAAAATTGGGGGAAAGTATTTAATCTTTTAATGTGTCAGAAATAGTTTTTTTGTAGTAAATATGCCTGATAAGATTGTTACACTGAATGACATTTAATAAATTAAAAAAATGTTATTTAATAATTTATTTTAATAAATCAGGGAAAATGTGTGATATTTATTTTTGGCTCAGAAAAACAAAAACAAAATTGTAATTTATTTAAACAGAAAACTTTTACTCTTTTAGGCTGGACATTTTTTTTTTCTTTGACCCATATACATACTACAAATGTCTGTATTATGTTTTTACTCAATAAGGCTGCATTTTTTTAATAAAATGCAATAAAACCAATCATACTCTTTTCTATTTTAATATATTATACAAATCTAATGTAATTTCTTATTACTATCAGTGCTAAAAACAGTTGTACATCTTCATATTTTTAGGGTTTCTGATGATTATAAAGTGCAAACTAAATTCAAAACATTATTATTTTTAGTAATAATATTAAACTCTTTGTCTGTTTTGAACTGTTTAATGTATCCTTGCTGAATGCAAGTATTTCTTTCTTTTGGGGGACGAAAAAAACAAACAAAAAAAACACAAATATATATATATATACACACACACACACATATATGTATATATATATATATATATATATAATGGACAAATATATAAAATGCATTGTGTGTGTGCGCATACTGTATATACACACAATGCATGCAACACACACACAATGCATTTTATATATTTGTCCGTTAATCTGTATATACAGTATGTAGGGCCAATATTTTGGTTGCTAGTAATATGATTAAGACAGGATACATAATATTGCGAATTATATAATATAACTATGTGAGACACAGGTGCTTGAGCAAGCTTATGTACAGCTGTCTGATAAATAACTGAAGTTTTTTCCTGCTAATGTAGGATTTTAAATTTATAAATGGTTAAACACAAGTTTCCCATATAACAGTAAAAGTCATTTATTGTCATTTGCATTCTAAGAACAGGAAGGCAGTAACCTTTTGTCTTTATGCAGTGTTGCAAGCTTTCCCAAGCTAAGTGTGAACGCAAATCCTTTCAAAGTTTAGCTGTGCCTTTTGCTTTAAGGTTTCTATCTCACCTACGCGTTTGAATAACACTTGTATGCTAACTCAGATCAAGGCTTGGGAAAGTTTCGTCCAAAGCCATTTGTCTTTGGCCATTTGTACTTATACTCCTCCTTGTATTTAAACCACAAGATAAGTTAGACCATTCAGATTTTACTTTGATGACAGAGTTCTCACAATTGATTCCAAATCCAAAGTCTGTCTCCTGGTCGTTCGTGAAAAAGCATGCAACACTAACCAGATGGAGTGATGGTCACCGATCAGGTCGTTGGGCTCAAAGATCTCTCCGTTATGGTGGCATGAGCAGCGTTCAGGGGGCACACACTCGCCCGCGTCACTGAGGAAGAGTCCTCTGGGGCAGAAACAGCCTTCCTCACAGAAGCCACTGCAATCAGCGTCAGGCAGCGACAGAGAGCGGCACGTCTGATTACACACACTCCCACACACCTCATACATCCGCTCATCCGGACAGGTCAGTTCTGCCCAAACACACACACACATGCACTTGGTTTTCTGTTCGGATGGAAACCTGTCATTGGCTTTTATCATGTAAAGCATTTTTAATATGTATATTCAGCAGTTTTGCTGTGATATTACACTGCATAACATATATTTCTTGCTCTGTATTTTTGTCTTATTTTCCAGAACAAATATATAAACAATACGTTCATTTACTTTAGAAACTGGTTTTCTTGGGAAAAACTATTTAATAAAATAAAGTTAGGTAATTGTATACTTAAAACAAGAAAAATATCTTACAGTGCAGTACTAAAAATATGTTATTCAAAAAATGTAAAAACATGTGACCCTGGAGCACAAAACCAGTCATATGTAGCACAGTTATATGTTTTTGTGGTCCAGGGTCACAAATAATTAAATAAGAAAACATCTGCCAATGTGCAAGAAAAATAAATGTAACTCAAAAAAATAAATAAATAAAAGAATTTTAAAAATAAATATATATATACTGTATATATACACAATTATTTATTTATTATATATATATATATATATAAATATATAAATATATTTTTATAAATATGTTTTAAAGAATTTATACAAATTAATTAATTACTTTAATAATTTACTTTTTTTACCACTTTTTTCTTGTTGTAAGTAAAAAAGTACTAAATGTACTTAATATATTTTTAAAAAATAAGGATCAATTTCTCAATAATCTCAATTTCAGAATAACAATACATTTGTACTGAAAAATAACTGAAAAAAAAAACAAATACCACAGTATCCATGTCCCCTCCAGTTGACTATCACTCCTTTGGCTGCGCAGGCGGCTGCATAGCTGTGAACAGCATCACACAGGCACTCTTGGCTGTCTGCGCAGGAGCAGACGTCATAACGGCAGTTTTTCATGTATGGCTCAGTGTTGACCACAGAGTGACAGGGCTCAAACTTCACAGAGAGCAGCACGGCACAGGCCTCCTCTGCAAAACGCACTGTACACACAATACGTCCCGTTACCTGATGGTCTGTGTTGCCCTCTGGTGTTCAGTGCATATATAAATCACCACATCACACTCGCAGGCATTCAAATTCCTAAAAGTGCTTTCATAGTCTATAAATATGCACATTTATGGTGCTGTAACTGCCATTAATTAGTGGTGTTGAATGCAAAATTCTTAAACTTTGACATGTGCTGCCCTTGGTTTGGGATATTTGTTCATGTGCATGCATCTGTATGAGTGTGTGAGTGTGTATACCTCTCTTAGGGTTTAAAATGCATGGATCTGAGGGTTGCAATTGAACATTGTCACAGTCTGCGTTCATCTTCCATGCGTTGCCGAATCCTTCGACGCGTGTCTCCACCAGCCCGCCCACTGTTAAGAAGTCGTCTCCTTGGTTACCATTATAATTACCGCACAGGCCGCACGTTTTCCCAGCATAGGCTGGCTTTAGCTAGAAACACACACACAGGCTCACATATCAGGTTTGCAGACCATGTTAAGCTGTTATATCCTGTTTTTTCCAACAGGATACACTTACCCTGAGCAAAACACGTCCTCTGCCATCCCATTCCAGATGTAGATCATGACCATAACGCACTCTCACAGATGAAAACAAAGTAGTCTGGATTCTTAATGCACCTACGCTCAAACACAACACAGCATTACTTTTCAGTATTATTACATTACAACTATATATTATGTATGTTCTGTGCATGCACTTTTCATGCTGACAGACCGTTAATTAGAGGCGTCTGCACATCCAGTTCATCCACAGAGACCACGCCCCCATGCTTGAGGCGCACCGTCTGATTGGCCAGATCCTGGAACCTTAGTGTAATTGCCCGTGTGCAGACAGCATCTTGGTCATCAGCACACTTAAACAGGAAAATACAACCATGAGCACACAGCCTAAAAGAAAAGCACATGTGTATATACACCACAAGGAAGATTTCAGACCTGTGCAGTCTCAATGAAGACAGAAAAAGAGTTGCTCTGGCAGTCTTTAGCCAGCAGATACTGACATATACCACTGAAGGTGAAGAACTTATTGTCAAAGGTCTTGTAATGAGACTGTCCTGTCACCAGACACTCCCCTAAGGAAAGACAAAGCATGAAAACAGTTGCAAAACAATGTTATTATCAATGTTGTATTATTATTATTATTATTATTATTACTACAGCTAGCTACAAAAAAGCAATGCTTCTCATGTTCGTTCAGTTAAACTTTAACTAGTAAAATAAATCAAACAAAATAAACCAATTTTTTTAAAAAAAATACAGTAGAGAAATTATAAAAAAAATAAACCAATAAAAATAACAAATCCCAACAAAAGTACACAAAAAAATTATATTAAATTTAAAAATGTGACAAAAACAACAAAACCTATATATCAATAATAATAATAATAAAAAACACTATAGCAATATTTGCTAATTGAAGCATTCATAAATATTTAACATGAAAACATACAAAAATAAAAAAATACTGTACAGAAATAATTAAAAAATGCAACTAATAAAAATTACAAATCCCAACAAAAGTAATAAAACGCACTGAAAAAACACTGAAAAAAATTCATATTAAATAAATAAAACAAAAACTATTGACAAAACCTATATATATATATATATATATATATTATATTAATAATAATAAAAAAACACTATAGCAATGTTTGCTAATTGAAGCAATATTTAACATGAAGAAACCTTTCCTTCACATTTTAGTGTCAAAATGTGATGTATGTCCTTAAAAAAAAAACAGGATATTTTGCATTTCTTAATAGAATGGAGCTAGATTGACATTGATAACATGTTTATTGAATAGTTATGTTACGGATTTAAGCTTACCAGGGCATTCTTCATTGGTGCATTCCCATGATCCATGGCGACAGATGCTAAAAGTTAAGGTAGGTTTAGTGTATGTGTTCAGATACAGCTGCCACACATATTGAAATGCATTGTTTTGTACTCTGTGTGTGTGTGTGTGTGTGTGTGTGTGTGTGTGTGTCACCATGTGTTGCAGTCCTGTGATATGGAGGAAGCAGGAGGGTATCTGCGTCCAGCATGTGTGCAGGAGCACTGCGAGACGTCAACACAGCGATCTCCATCCAGCACCTTACCCGCTGACACACACATTTCACACATTCAACACTGAGCAGGAAACTGAGCACACTACAAAAATAACCATGCATGGTCAGTATCTGTCGGCCTTGTTTTTCAGTAAAGTATCTAAAGATAAAATGACCTAAAAAGCAAATCTGTAAAAGACTGCATCAGAGAACTCCTGAGCTCCACACCAAGAACACATGACAGTAATGAAGACATGATTAATAGAGCTTTAAATAACTGTGAGAGATGAGTAATACATTCTGTTTTTTTTGATATTGTGGTAACAGAGTTGACGTTCTACAAAGTAACTCTTGGTGTGAGACGTTTTTAGATTCAAATATTTTCTCAGAGAGAGCACAGATACTTTTCAGAGCTTCAGATCGTATCAGTGAGTGAAAGTGACATCATTTCCTGTAGCTTACACAATAATTCCATCAATTTAAAGACAAAATATGGTTTGGTAACAGAGTTGACGGAAGATTTATGGACACATTTTTCTAAGAAAAAAATTATTTTAAATAATTAAATGTTGTATTAAGTAAGTAACTATTTGGGGCATTTATAAATAAAATGAATAAAATGTTGCCAATAGAAAAATACTATAAAATATTTTGACTGCATTTTGATACATGATGGAAAAATACACTAATTCAGACAAGAAGAAATTGTGATTTTCAGCTATTTAAGACACTTTTTAAATAGATTATTATATTGTTATGGACTGTAACATCTTGTAATTCATAACAATTAGTAAAGAATAATAGTAAATAAATTTAAATAATAAAAAATTTGAAAAAAGCTGAAAAAACTATAACTTTGGACACCAAATGTACTCACAATAGCCACCTATTTATATATAGCTAAGATACACTGAAGCTAAAGGCCCACCTTAAGAAAAAAATTATTAAAGGCAGAGAAAATTGTAATAAATGCAGAAAAAATATAAATATTAAGCATTAATTGAGGAACAGTTTGGAGAAATGTGTTTACCATTTTCTTATTTTGAAATATAAAATAATATTTTTTTGTTCAATAAGTATACTGTGATTAAAATAAGTTAATATCAAAAAATATATTTTTAAATACAGAAACAAAATTATTTGAATAAGTAAAGATTCTGAAAGTATTAAAGGAGATCCAATAATAATTTAATATACGTATATTTACAGGAGCAATAACAAATTCTATTTATTATATGATATGATCACTCTAAACATGGTGATTATTTCTAATATGGACACCCAACGTAATGTAGTATATTTACCATTTGAATCTAACCATGTCATGGTAATTTTAGGGATTCCCATTTGCCACTTAAATGTACAATATTTTAAAACAACATATAATATTAGTTTAAGTAAACACAACATGAACCGTGCATCTCTCTCACCTGGACAGTTGCAGCCATCGACACACTCCTCCCTGCAGACTTCCTGGATGTTTACATTCTGACAGGAAGTGGAGCAGGTCGGGGTGCAGTCGCTGTACTCCATGCCAATAGGACACTTGGGAGCTGAGCAAATGTAAAACATAAATGTACACACAGTAAATATCAGGCTTATGCAAAAGGTATTTATACTATGTACTGTATGCATTACTCACAGCACTGGCTCTGTAAATGCCAGCTGGACAGTGTAATGCCGCGGCTGGCGCAGGTTCGGGCGTATTCCAGCATGGCCTGGCATACACACTCTTCACCCGTACCGCAGTGACAGGCGTCAGACTCACACACGGACACAAATGCAGCAGCATCCACCAGGCGAGCACATCGCAGGTAGAGCACGGAGCTGCTCATGGCCTCACACCGTGACATCTGATCCTGAAACACACGCATACACGTTTAGAAACAGAGAAATCTCTACGAGAAGGCAGACCGAAGGAAGCTCTTATTCTGACTTTAGCTGATTCTCCGGTGATGTTGCAGCTCTGAGACGGCGGCGAGACGCGTTTACAGGCTTCATCTGCTCCTTTCATGGCCCAGGAGTTTGCAAAGGCATATGAATCATCTGTCAGAAAACCTAAACACACACATTAATACATCTCTTGAAGCTATGTATAGTATTGATATATTACACTATTATTTGCATAGGCCTATTTATGCTGGAAAACGATGGATCTTGATTAATTACATCCAAAATAAAGGTTGTTGTTTAGTTCATTTCTGCATGTTTACTGTGTATTTATTATGGATAAACACAAACTCATGTATATATATACATGTATATATATATATTTATTTATTTTTAAATATATAAAATATAATAATATAAATGTGTATACATGTAAATATGTTATAATATGTTATATATATATATACAAAATAAATAAACAACATGTATATTATGTAAACAAACTTATTTTGGAATTTTGGAATTAATCGCAATTAAGCTTTTCATTTATATGTGTATTATATGTTTTATTTTATTTATTTTTTTATATAAAATACAGTATATGCATGCACACACACATATTGAAATATTTTGTTTTGTTTCTATTTTTATATTTATTTATTTCGAAATGTTACTTTATTATTATTATTATTTATTTTATTATTACAATTTTAACATAAAACATATCTATGTGTATGCACATTAGTGTAATACATTTAGCACTATTTTAATACTACTTTCATAATTATTTTTATTTTTTTCTATTTACATCTTTTTATATAGTAAAATATTTAAATAAAATATAAAGTGATTTAAAGTGATTTATTTTCCTTTAAAATTAGTATTATAATGTTTTGTTTCACAAATATTGTGTCCAGTCAGGAATAATTAAAAAATAAAAAAGATCTGTGGTGAAATTAGACCAGAACACATTCTTCATCAATTGCACCTCTTTAAACATTTTATCTGTTTCACACACATTATCTTTCAGCTCTGTTATGTCTCAGCTTTCCAGGCTCTCCATACCATGTGATCGACTCATGTGAAAGATTATGTTCTAAATTTAAACACAGCTGATAAGTGCACCATCAAAAGCTGTAATACAGAATGTTGACAGGGCACTAGCATACTGTACCCCTCAAACACACTATAACAAAGAGCTCTCTACCGAAACTTTCTAATGTTTTGTCTTCAGAATGAACAGTGACGCCACCCATTTCCCCTGCTCGTATTAATCAGCATCCTGTGCACATGAAACCAAAACTACATGTTTGTGTGTTTTTCTTGCATCTATGTCTCACCTTCTTGCGCGGTGTAGTCATCCTCCGCCAAATAATTGTAGTTTCCACACAGGCCGCAGGTACGGTTGCTGTGCAGCTTGGCAAGCGTTAGTTCAATGTTATGCGAGGGGTCTATACGGATGGAGAACCCAAACTCTTCGCTCCATAATCGTATGTAGCCCAGCTCATACCCTGCAAACACAGAGCTCGATGCATACGGCAGTGGGAGCCTGGAGGAGGGAAATGCTGAAGTGTTTTTATATGCTCTACCCTGCTGAAAAGACAAACTAGCTGTGTTTTACAGTATATGCTGGAGTCATAAACCATGCTGCTTTAAGGGATAGTTTAGATGTTTATCTCATCACCCCAGGACATCCAAGATGTAGGTGACTGTTTCTTCAGTAGAACACAAACTAAGATTTTTACCTCAAACCGTTGCAGTCTGTCAGTCATATAATGGAAGTCAATGGCATCCAAACGTTACAAAGCTTTGAGAGTCAAAAAAACGTAAACAGACGAGACTAAATTAAACCCTACGGCGCATGACGATACAAGTCTGTGCAAAACACTGAAGAGTATTTATGTAATCTCCGACTGTCCTGATCTCATTCATAATATCTGTAATGCCGCTGACACATCTATACAATGATATTATTATTTATTGTTATATATTCCATTATATGACTGACAGCTGCAACGGTTTGAGTTAAAAATCTTTGTTTGTGTTCTACTGAAGAAACAATATCAACCGTGGATGCGCTGGGGGAAGCAGATCAACATCACATCTTCATTTTTGGGTGAACTATCCCTTTAACTACTCTGACTAGCATTGGCAGCACTAACCAGCATAAACCAGCCATTATAATGATAGTCTAACTTGGTATTTTTAACAGGGTGTAGTGGGTACTGTACATAAAAATTCTAAAGAATGCTAAATGTTCATGATTTTGAATTCCTAAATATATGCTGCACACTGCCGTACAAATGTTTGGGATCAGTTTTGTAATGTTTTTTAAGAGAAGTTTCTTCTGCTGATCTTCCTATTTTAAATAAATGGTGTTCTTCAAGAAGAATCAAGAAACAATGAAACAATGAGGACTGGAGTAATGATGCCAAAAGGTCAGCTTTGCATCACAGGAATAAATTATATTTAAATGTATATAAAAATAGAAAACCGTTATTTCAAATTGCATTAATATTTCATAATATTGTTTATGTACTTTTGATCAAATAACTGCAGCCTTGTTGAGCAGAAGAGACTTCTTTAAAACAATAAAAATCCCAGATCCCAAGCTTTTTTTTTCAAAGCACTTGTGTTTGGATGAGGATGTTCACCTCTCTGCTCCTTGTGACAGCGTCCCATCAACAGAGAGGTGAAGCTCGAAGGATTCTCCCAGAAACAAGGTCACTCCTTTCCTCTTTCCATGAGAGAAGTCACCTAGACGTATAAACGCACACAAAAGCAGGCATTTTATCATCTTGACAGTGCACAAACTGTGCCATAGCTTGTTTAATTCACGTAAAACTGTGTTTATGTGTGTGCCTGGCTTTTACCCAGTATGGAGAAGCTTCTGTGTTGGCAGTCTCCCGCCAGCATGTAGCTACAGTCTCCAGGGAACTCATAAATCACACCGTCGAACGTGTGTATATGCTGCCGGCTAAACAGACTACATCGACCAGAGCCCTCCACCGACACCGGACCTACTGAACAAAGAGCAAAAGAGAGTCCAACAAATCTTTTAATCAAAGCAACAAGTAATGTTCAAAAGTTTGGGGTCGATGAGATTTTAAAATCAAGCATTTATTTGATCAAAAATACAGTAAAAACAACAATATAGCGAAATATTGTTATAATTTAATAATAAGATGTCATTTGTTAACGTTAGATAATATATCAACTACCATGAACAAATTGTGAACAATAAATGTATTACAGTATGCATTTATCTTTGTTAATGTAAGTTTATAAAAATACAATCTTTTATTTATGTTTAACTACTGTCAACAAACACAACTTATAATATTAATAATGCATCATTAATGCTGAAGTTAGCATTAACTAAAACTAATAAATGCTGTGGAAGTATTGTTCATTTAAACTAATTAACCTTATTATAAAGTCTTATTTTATGTTGAAAACAGTTGTGCTGCTTGTTAAAACTTTTTCTTCAATGTAATTCTTAATAGAAATGTTAATTAAAGCCCATATGCATGATGCATTTAAAAAAATAATAATTTAATTAATTAATGCACCTTATAATGCATTGTACTGTACGACATAATGTATAACATAGTGAATATATTATAACACTGCTAAGTTCACTGTTGCAGTACGCATTTTAAATTTGGTTATAATTATTTCTGACAAGGTATCTGTAAAGTATTACAGTGCACATTATGAATTATAATACCATATAATAAACCATGCATTATACATAAAGGCTTTTAAAAATTTTACTGTTTTTATTTCAAATATATTACATTTTGATCAATTTAATGCATCCTTGTAGTAAACATTTAAACAGAAACCACAGTCAGGAGAAGCAAACATGCACAAACATGTTCAAATCTAACCTGAAAAATTCAAGATGAAAACCCACAGGATTCTGCTCCAGACTTTCCATCTGCACAGTGCCATCTGATTAAAGAAAGAGAAAGAGATCGTACAAGACTTAGTCCAGTTAGTAATCAGAACACCCGAGACAGCATGCAGTGCATTGCCATGTTTAGGCACTCTGTACTGAAATGCAAAAGTTAAATGCACTATTGCTGGCCATCAATAATACCACTGAAGTGAGCATTTTGGAATTTAATTTAGTAGAAAAATAATGGCATGAGCCGCAACAAAAGTTCAGGTGGAAGTAAGAAACAAAGCATAAACCTCTGAGCAGCTACAAATCTGTCAGAGACTTTTAGAGAAGTCATGCATTCCACACAGACCGCGAATGCTGTTATTCTTGGGCATGAGCTTACAATGGGAAAATGAGCATAATAAATTCACAAACACGCACTGTATTTTCTCATGCATGCCTAAACATCAAAACATAAGCCTTAAGCAGCCGAACCAATGCACACGGCTTCGGACTCACTAATATAAGGATTTCACAAGAATCACAGAAGCAAAGGCATATCGTAAGCGTCCTGATACCTGGTTACCTTTGACCTCTGACCTCTGCCCAGCTGCAGGCTCCCAGCAAACAGGTTCTCTCAAGCGCTTTGCTGTGCAAGGTCTTCTCTGTCCAGTGTCTCACAGTCACAGAAACCGCAGTCTAGAAGGGAAAAGAAAGGCTTTATAAGAACGAGAGAGGGAGGGATGGTGTGATTTCCGTTTTCAAACTCATTAAGAGAGGACAATAGGAGGAAGTCTGGGCATCGGAGGAACTGAAGGATTAGTCTGGCAGTGAAGACAGATAAGACAAACCAACAGAGGACATTAGAGCCAAGCTAAACAGCACGCACACGCACACAAAGCGCAGCATATGCAGTGAGTTCACAGCCTCTGTGTTGTAACCCGTCTCTGAAACTGATGGATTAATTATCGGAAAAACCTCAATACAGCGGCGTATTCAGAGCATGTTCACTGCATGAACTCTCATCATTAATTGAGGGTGTTTTCATACTACCATTCGTTGTTGACCCTGAACTTGCTGGCAAAAACATGGCATGCATGTCATCATATCCGTGCTTCAGGACCCAGATTGAACAGTACAGTTGACCCAAAGCATCAGTCTTTCAATAAAGACCAACAATAGGCTAATATATTAACATAAATTGGACTGAATAGGGAGAAAAAAGAAGCTGCTGAACATTTACTCACTCTCGGGCCTGAAGATAAGTATGTTTCTTCATCAGAACAGATTTGGAGAAGCCTAGCATTACATGCTCATCAATGGATGCACTGCAGTGAATGGGTGCCGTCAGAGGAGAGTCCAAACCGCTCATAAAACATCATAATAATTTACAAGCAATTAGTGTGACTCCTAAAAGAATGCATTGTAAAGTAAAAAGCTACATGTTTAAATCTAATATTAAGACATTTTAATTTTAAACTGCTATTTTTAGCTTTAATACCCAAAGTAGTCCATATTCCATAATAAATGCTCGGAAGGAGGACCTAAAAGTCTCCTGTTGTCCTCTCAAATCCAAACCCACCAAAACATTAGCGTAGGACTCTTCTTGACTGGTTGATCTTGACTGGCATCTTTTTGTCCTGATTCAGAAGAAAACATAACATTTTTTACTGTAAATAAAAAGGCCAGCGAGAGAGATATGCTGTTGATCTATCACTGTCTTTCACAATCATTCTTAATAAGTAATGTAAATGAGGACATACTATAGGTTGTTTTGATGTAAATGTAATTAAAAACAAAATACTAACCTAGCCCTACCACTATATAGCCTATGCATATATATGCAAATATATCCAGACCTCCACCCATGTGGATATGTGACCCTAGTAGGCTAATGATGTAACTCTTGATTATGAAGAAGAGTAGATGGTCAGGAACATGAAATTAATAGATCATAAAAATAGACCAAATCAGATCTATATGAAATGTTGAAGTTATTTATGAGATACCACGTGTCATATCTAAAGATAGCCTTATAAAGTTCACGGGACATAGCCACATCTTATGCAATATTTAAAAATGCCTTGAAGAAGCCACTGATCAGTGGAAGAAACCTCTGGGCTTTGTTTTGACTGCGGTGACGTCATTCCACCATGACGTAATTCCCAGAGGATAAAGACCGAGTGGATCTCGTGATAAAATAAATAAATGGTTAAAACGAAACTGCTCGAAAATCCCTAACAAGCGCAACTAACAATGCGCGATTTCTTTGATTAATCCTCCAAAAATAGCAACCGGGTCGATGCAAAAAAAAAAAAGAAGTGTTCGACCTTTGGCACGTTCGATATTGCCTTTACCGAGCAAAGTTGATCTTTGGCAGGAGGAGGCTGCGAGTTTGAGCCTGTCGTGAGTTTTTCGAGCGCGCGTGCGCGTTACACACACTCACTCACACGCGTGTAAAGTCACACACACAGCCGCACGCGCGAGCCGACTGCGAGGCACCGGGACGCCGACGGATCTTTACTCTCTCATTCAGTGTTGTGTGCGCGAGGACAGACTGCTGCGATGGCGGCGTTGACCGGAGGAGAGACGTGCGTCAAGTACCTGATGTTCGTCTTTAATTTCATCTTCTGGGTGAGTGAGAAACGATTGATGTGTGCAGAGGTCGGGTCGCGCGCGGGACGCAAAGATTCATTGATAAATGCATGTGCATGGCGTCCCGTTTAGATTCATAATTACTTTAGATTGTAACTAATGACGCAAAAACGTCTGTGTGAAACAATGCAACGGGATTGCTGACCTAATTTGAAGGCTTTTAGCTTGCATTTCAGGACCCTGTCGTGTACTTACATACTGTGTGTGTGTGTAGGTGTGTTTGTGTGGTGGGACAAGCACTGAATTTTGATAGTGTTTCCTTTGACTCCCCTCTGTTCGTGTTTGTGTGTGTCAGCTGTTCCCTCTCACGGCTGGACAGGCGCGTTCTGCTGATGTCCGATTCGTGAACCGGTTCATTTATAAGGTTCCATTCGAACCGATTCGCCAGGTGTTCAGACCCCAATTCGAATT
This sequence comes from Enteromius viviparus, assembly GCA_032353835.1. Classification (NCBI taxonomy): domain Eukaryota; kingdom Metazoa; phylum Chordata; class Actinopteri; order Cypriniformes; family Cyprinidae; genus Enteromius; species Enteromius viviparus. The sequence goes on along the minus strand of JAUCNO010000539.1, from coordinate 7,981 downwards.
AGCTCTAACACTTGTAGGCAGTTTATAGTATGCATAGTAAGCTTATAATTGTAGTGCGCAACAGTCGGGTGGCGGAAGTAAGATCTCATTCATTTTTCCCATATATAAATATATATTTTTAACAATAAAGTTATTTTTTAAAATACATAAGCTACTACTAACCAATGGTGCATTTTTAAATTAAAACAAGTTTTGGTTAAATAAAAAGTACCCATGATTTTGCATACTTTTTTTTTTGTTTTGTTTTTTTGCAAGTAATCACATTTTTTTCATATCGTGATTAATATTGTAGCTAGTCCATTTGGTTCATGGATTTTTTGAGTCCAAAATGCTGGTCCTAAATTGTCGCACATTAGAAATTAAAATTCAGATTCAAAGTTCGATTTTCTGCATTTTTAATAAATAATATTGAAAAGACCAGTGTACAAAAAAATCTTTAAAAAAAAACTATGGGAAAAATACTTAAAGTCTGGATAAACTACTGCATGAAATGTGCATTCAGTATACAACCAGAGCACTCCATAATGTGTCCCATAATGCATTGCACCTGATCTTTTGTTACATTATGAACATATCAATAACAATAAAACTGATTCTTTCCTCTATATTTATTTAACATTAAGACATTTTTACACAAAACTAAATATTTATATTTGTGATGAATGCGCCCCTAGTGTCCCCAAAATGGTCTTGCAAATCTCGATATCCTTCATGCCTCTGTATAGCATGCAAAAGCAGATTGCATTATTATTTCTTAATTGTCTCCTAAGTTGTTTTATTTCAAAAAGCAACCACACACAATCAAGCTTGCACAGTATATTTTGGGCTTAAATCCAGTTTTTTTTGGCAATGCAGATCGCACCATACTGCACTGTTTGTTCGGATGTTCTGTTTCATGCCAGAGTTCAGCATATGTGTAATCGAAAAGAATGGAGACTTTTTGTACCCTCATCTCAAATAAAATGAAATTGCACCAGCGGGAAAATGCCTGCAAAGCGTGGCCTTTTACCTACAGTCTAGAGCTCTGCAAACAGATCAATGATTGTATGATATGTAATCAATATAGTGTTGACACCTTATGGAAGAGCCAGTATTCAAATATCTTATTTATGTTGTCGGTCCACATTAAACTGGGGGAAAGAATAGCATCTTTAACACTGTGGTGAAACAAAGACCAGTCGTGAATTTTTGAACCTGTTCACTGAATTGAACCAATTCACTAGGCTTCATGAATCTCTAATTCTTCAACTAGAGCCGTATGTGTGTGTGTCCAGGGTTTATGTGAGCACACGTCCTAGATTGTCTTTAATCTGCGAGTCTATTTATAGAGCATGATAATCTCATGGACAAACTCACTGTAAACTGCATTTGTTGTGGGTTTTGATGGGGAATAATGTGCACATGAAATTGTGTTGTCTGTGTTAGATCTGGTCTTATTCATTTGCACTCTGTAAATATTACTTAATATCAGCATTACTTAACACCTCCTCTGAGCTCTCTCTCTCACACACACACACACACACACACACATACACACACACAGAGAGAGAGAGTTTAATAGACCTGCAGGTCTATTAAACCATTGCAATAATGAGCTATTCATGCTCTCCACGGTCTTCCCTCCCTGCACAGAGTCTAAACTACCCATCATTTAGTGACCAGAGATTTAAACAGGACGAAACTGTATTTACATTTAACAATTCATTAGTTACTTCAGAGTTTTCACTGATGGTGATATGCGTGTCATGTACATTTTTTTTTATAGTTTGCATAAAGACAATGAAGCCTATTTAAACAGGAACATGTTGGATACACATAAAAAAAAATGTATTAAAATTTGTTTAAAATATTCTATATTAATATGTATTAATTCAATAAATTCCATAATTTAAATGTCCACTCTTATAACACTACTATAATATGAAAAGGCCACATTCTCATTGCTCTGGATTATGTAATATTTAATATTAAAATTGGGGATATTTATAAATTTGTATTTATAAATACACACATACGTGTAAAAAAATGTACATAATATAATTAAATATATATGTACATATGTATTTTTTTACACTGACATATATAGGTATATGTATGTGTGGGTATATATAATATTAATAAATTCTCATTAATGTCTAATATAATGTATGTTTTTAATTATAATACATGTATGTTGACTAATATTTTACTGATAATGATAGAAACGAGAAAGACACTTTCTTTTTAAAATTTTATATATATATATTTTATTATTGTATTTTTTTTATTTTAAGACCATGTAGGGCCTTTTTATTTTAAGGTTGTGAATTCATTTTTAGAAAGATTTACATATTTACCCTTAAATAACATGATAAAATAATTATATGTTATGTATAATTATGTATTATTTATATCAATACTATGACGTATTTATAAATGCATGTGTTGTTCTGAATTTAGAATTTTAATTTTAAAAAATTTTATTTGGTTCAGAAAATAGTTTTCATTAAATCGTAGTCATGAGAATTAGATTTTATTGTGTTTTTATTTTTATTATAATTTTTATTTATTTTTTATTAATTTTTATATGATTCATTATCATGAAAATGTTGCAGTGGAAAACATGCTTCATTTTTGCAAAGCAATATATACATTTGTTTTGCTTTTGGGCTGAGATATGGCCCAGCTTGAGCAGAAGCAGCGTGAAGTCATCTGCAGACATGCCTCCCACATACATGTGTGCTCCTCCCACTGACACTTCAACTTTCACTTTCTCCACAAACAAAGAGAGAAGGTGTGCAACGGACAAAACACTGCGTTTATGAGCAGACTTTGTAGAAACTGATCTATTCAGCTTAAGTACGCTTGGTTTTCTCTGAACGAAAGTGACATGAGCTACAGCAACATGGGTGTTGACGGATGTCCAAAATGTATTAAATATGCCATATTTCTCTTGACCCTTATCTTCGGGGTAGGTGCAGTCTTGTATTTTTCTGTGTGATTGTGTGAAAGTAGCAGATTTGTGTGTTTTATGCACAGTTAGTCCGTGGAATGGGGTGAAAGGTAGAAGCGGGGTTGTTTCGAAGGGTGTTTGTTAAGCTGAGCCTTGGCAGGGAGATTTGAAACCGATTTGTCAACCTTCAGTTTTTCCAACAAAAGATCTGGGTCAGAGAGAACGAATCCTTGAACAAGAACCCTGAACATGAAACCAGAGCATAGAAAGAAAAACAAGTCACGTGATGTGATAAGAAGCGTGGTGTTTGCAGGTGTGATAGTTCAGGAGGCTTTTAAATCAAAGGCTGAAAGATGGTTTTGTCGTTTGTGTTGTTGTGCTTAGCTCTGAAGCAAAATCTCATGGGGCCTCATTTATTAATATAACGCAGAAACGAGCGCAAACAATATCACAGCCCCACAAGCACCCAGGTGAAGAAACCTCGCCCCTATAGTTTACGACAAGGAGATACGAAACCTGGCCAAAAAGAGGAAGTGATCCCATGAAAGACACATGTATTTCCACAAATGTTGCTGTAATATTAATTTATGTAATTGATATGTATATTAAAATATATGAATAAATATAAACATTATAGTCTCTGTCCCTCACTCTACAACAAATATTTACAATTTTTACATTTATTCAGAACAGAACAAAAATAAGCAGTTGTATAATTATATGATAAATTATCAAAAATATTTAGGCCATTGTCATTCATTATAAACAGCCTAAAAAACTTCTCTCGTTTTCTAATATTCCTGTAAAATCCTTCACATGCGTGAAATAAATGTGTGTTTGGGCACTGGTTGAATGCATTTTAGAGTTTTAGTTTTATGATGAATAGCTGAAATATCAGGCAGTGCGAGAATGCTGTGTGTGTGTGTGTGTGTGTAAGGCGAAAGAAATAAAATGCATTAAGAGTGTCACAAAAACGAGTGTAGCCTATTGTAGTTCATCTGTTAACTGTATTATAGCCAGTCTTGTGAAAGGAGATACATTGACTGTACGTCCTGTTTTTTGGTCGTACGTACATTTAGTAAACGAGGACCATGGAGACTTGACATTATTATATTTGGGTCAAACTAACAGCTATTGAATCTGATCAAATGAGTTGCACATACTGCAATATTTTTTAGTGCAAGCAGGATTTTTCCACTTGAGTTTATTTTATCCCTGGATGGAGGAAGTAAAACCAGGCTTGAGGTTTTGCCAAAACCACAGATGAACATGCATGCGTACTGTATACAGCATCACACGTCTAACAGAACTTCTGCCAGTTTTATTTGGATTCTGTCATTTTATATTGCTTTTTGTTTCAGAGATGAAAAATATGGATATAAGCTTCTAAGCCTACTGAATATTATTAAGCTTTTAGATATTACATAATTCATGCACCTGCAGTGTCTTGTTGTTTTTGTTTAAAGAAACACACAAAGTGGTCAAGCTGGTTAACTCTGCCATCGCACACCTGTTGGTATAAAAATAAGCATGCATTCTGACTGAAATATTGTTTGTAAGTTACATCCTAAATATTTAATTACAATTCATGTTTTATTTGTATTTACTTTATCTTGGAATTCTTTAAATATGACTTTTTGTGATATTTTATTTGATGTATTTGTATAATAATGTATTTTAATTTATTTCTATTTTATTTGCAAGCCACCTAGCAATTCTAAATATAATATTGTATTATTATTTTACATTATTTGTATGTGTTGTTTATTTTGTAATGCGCTTTATATATAATATAATGTTGGGCAACAATGTTTTTGTTTATATAATATATGTGTGTACTGTGTAGCTATATTTTATAGAGACATATACAATATATATATATATATATATACACACATAGACGTATATATTTATATTCATATAATTTATGTTAAAAATAAAAATAAACAAAATTTTTCTTAAGTATATATGTGAATGTGTATCTATATAAGCATAGTAAAAATACATATAATATGGATGCGTATTATTATTATTATTATTATTATTATTATTATTATTATTACCACCAATAACTAATTCATATATATATATATATATAATGACAATAATAAAATAGTAGCCTTATTTTACATTTAAATAACAGAAAATATGCTTTCAAATAATAAATCAAATTACTATAAATAAATAAATAATATTTAATATGATAATCCTATAAAAGACTGGTGTGTTTTTATTTTAATTTACTTAATTTTAACTTGAATGTATTTTAATTTAGTCTCTAAAACACTTAAATAATGAGTGTGTGTGTGTGTGTGTCAGGGTGTAATTTTTCTGTGGCAATAATTATCTACATGACATTTATGGCTTATATAAACCCTTTCATGGTTATAAAAATAACTAGGCCAAAACCCATAGGCAAAGCTGGCAAAAAGCTTGTTGTGCTGCCGGCCTAGTGACTGCCATTTAGATATATTTAGATATACCTCTTTAAATCAAGCCAGTCTCCTCTGCTGAGATCATTTTAGCTCTTTCTGCTGAATGTGTGATCTGTGTGTATTTCAGTCTGTTAGTAGGTATTTCAGAACGATTGTTGTTTTATCACAGATTGCAGGGACAGGCGTCTTGGCTGTTGGACTCTGGCTGAGGTTTGATTCCCAGACTAAAAGCTTCTTTGATGGAGCGAACTCACCTTACGTCTTCTACACAGGTCAGTAGTTTCTTGTGAACGTGTTTTTTGTGTCTCAGCATGTGACTAACAGCGTGTGTGTTGTAGGTGTGTACATCCTCATTGCGGTCGGCGCGCTGATGATGGTTGTTGGTTTTTTTGGATGTTGTGGTGCCATCCAGGAGTCCCCTTGCATGCTGGGATTGGTAATCCCCCTCAGTACATTCTCAAATATCCCTAATTTGTAGTGTTAGGATGTTATCAGCTTTGGTTTGTATTTTTCCCCCACAGTTCTTCTTCTTCCTGTTGGTGATTTTTGCGGTCGAGGTGGCTGCTGGGATATGGGGCTTTTCTAACCAGACCAAGGTGGGTGTCCCGAACGCTCAGTGCTCATGCAAAGCACAGCGATGGTGCACCTAATCCAAGCTGCTTTGATTGCGTCCGTAGGTGACCGACGATATAACGAAGTTCTACAGAGAAACATACGACAACTACCAAGAAAACAAGCTGCCAGCTCTGAAAGAAACACTCCGTCTCATCCAGAAAGGAGTAAGATTTCTTTCTTTCAGAGTACTGTGAGTTTTGTGAACGCCAGCTGCTTGTTGTTCCTCTGAAGCGCTGGGAGATTGTAAACATACTCAGAAAGCGCTTGCTGTTTTTATGTGCTCTATGCATCAAATGCTTTCTCAAGCACTAATTATAGCTAGCTCGTTGTCTCCGAAGCCTTGCTAATTCGTTGAACATCTGTTCCTCATCTTCAGCTGAACTGCTGTGGACCGTCAGGAAAGACCCAGGAAGCTGAAGAGACCTGCCCAAAAAAAGAGGGGCTCGAAGTTCACATTACAAAGGTAATTGTGTCGCGTTTATATTAATACAGTATGCAGATGCCACTGATTCTGTAATTAATTATTGGACAAGATCCATGAAGGATGCTTCAAAAAATCTACCTGGAAAGCTTCCTGAAAAACTATGTGCAGGTGTACCTCGGAACAGAAGCTGTTATACCAAAAGTTGAAGTTATTTAATTTAATGCATGTTTTTTCTTAATATTTCAAATTAACTGTTTTTGCATTTTAATGTTTCCAGCAATGCATTTTTATAAATATACAATTTTCAGCAATTTTGAATATACTTATTTAATTTAATTTATAACTAAAGTTTAATTTGATGCCAGCTTAAAATAGATTTATATCTAATATAGGTTAGTTTTCGTTAACAATAACCATTTCTTAAAATTGTACGTTCTATAGTTACACGAATACACAAATACTTTGATCAAATATCACTGTGGACGAGATTGTTGTAGGCAGCAGGTCTGATTGTGGAGCGCTTGGCTCAGATTCAGCGCACTGGAAGTGTTTCTGACCTGAGGCACCCTGCGTATGGCTCAGCTTGAATGAGTCAGAGAAACATGCTGTTTACTCTACCATTAGAAGGTCAAGTAAGAGGTCGTCGCGGCGTAGTGACTGTTTATAAAATTGAGAAAAGAGTTGAAAATGTTGAAGTGGAAGGAAATGGTGTGTTTTCAAAGGTTGTGCTAAAATACTGAACAGTGTGAGTGTTTGCATGGCCCTCAGCAAATGACTGATAAATACCTGGTGTTATGTTATGATAGATGTACAGATACAATTCAGAGAGCGTAAAACAACACTGAAGCCCATCAGTCCTTTTGTAACAACTGAAATCTTGTTTTATGTGTTCAGAGCTGCCCTGATGCCATTGATGAAGTCTTTAACTCCAAACTTCATATTATTGGAGGCATTGGAATCGGCATTGGAGTGATCATGGTACATTTAATTCATATAAATGTATAATTTATGTATATGTACTGTGAATATTTATTATGATCGTGATTTGACAGCACTAAAATATATAAATATTAGTGCTGTCAAACGATTAATCATGATTAATCGCAAGTTCATGATGAGTTTTTGCTGTTTATTTATTATGTTTATATTAAAACACACATGTACAGTATATATTTTGAAGGTATTTACATGTATACATTTGTGTACATTTATTTTCTTATATTTGCTATTATATCAAAATATATTTTCATTAAATATATACATGCATGTGTTTGTATTTATATATACTTAATAAATATATACAGTACACACAAATATATTATGTAAAGAAAAACTTTTATTTTGGATCCAATTAATCGTTTGACAGCACTAAATATATATATATATATATATATATATATATGTATATGTGTGTGTGTGTGTGTTTTTATATGTATATATAAAATATATATATATATATACATACAAAAATACATATATATATATACATATAAAAACACACACACACACACACACACACAGATTCATATATATATATATATATATATACTGTATATATATATATATATATTTTTT
>JAUCNO010000537.1:0-14237 GCA_032353835.1 Enteromius viviparus | reverse complement strand
TAGGAGTGAGAAACCGGTGACACGGGCTTGCACACTCTCTAAACTGCTGACTCATTTTTTGTTTTATCTTAATTTTTTTACTAAAGACAAACAGATTTTCTATTGTATTCTCAGTTTTGATTTCGCAACAAACAGACTCACAGACAGAGCGTGCTGAAAGAAAGAAGCTGATTTGTAACACGCTGCACCTGGGCTTTTATAGCGCCGGCATTATGACGTCACAGCTCATTATGCCGGTGCCGTAATTGGATAGATTCACAGCTGTTTCAGATGCGTGTTCACGCCGAGGCATTTCCCATAGCGTTTTATCAAACGCAGTGTCGAGTTCCTGAAAAGGAACATACAACTCTTCCAAAAACTTTCTTACATGTCACTTTAACTGACAACTTTCTGTTCAATGTTTAGTTTACAATATATAAAATTTATTAATCCATATGTCCTACAAAGTCATCTTATTTAATGGGGTCATCCAGTGCCACACCGACAGAGGCCACTCCCACAATAGTTGATTGACAGCAGCGTATCACATAGACAGCGTTGCCAGATTGGGTGGGTTTCAATTTGTTTGTAGGGGTAAATATTGGCTTTAGGGGGTGGACAAAATTTGCACGGGTTTAGGGTCATTTGTACATATCAATAATATAAACTAACAAGTTAACATACACGCCCAAGTGTGCATACCGCATCCAATCAGTCATCACAATGTTATTAAACACACGCACACTGCAAAGACTACTGGTGCTGATGTTGATGTCGCAGCCGCATCTAGACTTAATGATTCAGGATTGACGGGTGTTTAGCGCCATAACAGATGTAGAACTGTTTATTGATAATGTCTAAATAAGTATGGTATAGAGCAGAGTTTTAACTCTCAAAAGGTGAACTACACCTGTTGAGGGAGAGATGACATGAAGACTCTTATCACTGCAACTTTAAAATCAGAGCACAGTTAAATAAAAATCTATTTTTTCTCTTTCATACGGTTCAGATTAGTATTGAAATCTGCTGGACTTCTGTCATGGTGTGTGCATGATCACTATATTGGATATTTTTTGCAGTAAAATTCTGACAGTTGAAAATAATGCAGCTTTTTCGAGGGCACCTTTTTTTTTTGCCTTTTTGACAGTGTCTGCTGCTTGCATATTTTTCATATTTGGTAGGCTAATTCTCTTTGATCTATTTTCTCCTATCTATCTAGCATTATGTTTATATTGTTTTGTCATCATAATTTTGTTTTATAGTGTTAAAAATGCCGTTTATGAACCTTGATTTGCATTCGATCACATTATATTGATAGTCAAAAATTTGGGCAGTTTTTGGGCGGGTATTTGTGAGCTTTTGGGCTGGAAATCGTCAATCCAATCTGGCAACACTGGTCGTAAGCTATATTGAGGCAAATTGAAAAAAAATCAAGAATGAACAGGTGTTCAAACAGATAATATACATCCACTGTGATCTTGTCTCTGCTTACACTTTTAGCCGACTGTAAACCATACTGCGACCAGATAGAAAGGACATAATGGAATTTCTGGAGCCCAAGGGCTGATAATTCAGTTGAGGTGCCATATAACAGTCTAATTGTTTTATCGCACAGTAGGCTACTTTTCTTGCTATGTTGTCTGCAGAGATTCTGATGAAAGATAACACTCATCTGTTACGCAAAGCATTATATTAAACACATTTAAGTAATATAGAAGATGCGTATAAAGAAATAATGTTGCAATATACTGCATTATATCCGGCTCTAAGGCGGACACGTATTGCGCCCCTTACTGGATTTAACCCACTGATGTCACATCCTGGTCTTTAATTCGTGTCTCTTTAACTACATCAGCGAATACAATAGGTTTTGTAGCGATGTATTGAAAACACACAAATATTATGTAAAGCTGTAAATGTGGATCGTGGTGCTTAGTTGACAAAACTGCCAAAACAAAACATACACACTAAATAAACTTGCATCAGTGTAAACCAAGTAGGAAAAAGGCAGAAAAGCAGTAGCTAAACCACAACATAACTAATCAATGAAGCCTGCAAATTTAACTAAGGACCTGGACAGTATAATTTCGAAATGTCACGAGAAGAAACACAGAGGAATCAATATAAGAAATGTAAATAGAGGATGCGAGGAAATACAGCTGACAGCTGACTGGGCCACTAGCCGTTAGCATGCTAAAAACTACAGTTAATCCTACGAACCACAGAACTGTTTGGCCCCAAACATACCGCTCCATACGAGATCTCTTACCCCTTATCTTCCAGTTGAGATGCCCAGATACAAACAAAACTCGATACGAGCGCGGCTGGAGTTGAGTTTCTCAGAAAAGTGCAGGACACCGCGGCTGACACTTGTCCGCCATCTTGGCCGAGCGCGTCCTGCTTGGCGACGTGTACATGTGACGCCACTATCATGTCCCGTTTGGCCCCGCCCCATAAACGACAGAACATAAACATAAAATACTAGATAAGCAACACAATCTACTCAGTGTGAGCTGTTATTTTCGTTAAATATAAAATTAACACAGCTACTATATTTGTAGTGTATTTTACGTTGACTGTATTTTTATATTAATTGCTGCCCTGACTGGCTTATAGCTAAATGGCGCCCTCTGTTGATCTCAGAGCGTATTTAAATAATTCAATGTTTTGCACATAAACTACATAAAATTCTCATATTTGGAACCAATTCGTTTTAAAAAAAATAAATAATAATAATAATAATAATAATATATATATATATAAAAAATCCATACTGTCAAAAACAGCAGATTTGAATTCTGCCATACAGTTTCTCAAAATGCTCTAAACATTTTTAGATTACAATATCAAAGTAAATAAAGACATTGTAATTTACAAATTTTAATTTAGTATAATGGTTATGATATACAGGGTAAATTACAAGGATAGTTAGGAAATTATCTTCCTCAAATTAAATCTACAATAAAAAAAATGAATGTGAATTACGTATTTAATGTATATTTAATATGCATTTTAATTGTAATTTAAATGTTTATATATATATATATATATACACACACACTACTGTTAAAAAATTGTATCACATGAATAAATTACATTTTAAAATATATTAATACAGAAAAGTTATTTTAAATTGAAATAATATTTCACAACATTACAGTTTTTCTGGATTTTTAATCTAATAAATGCAGCCTAGATGAGCAGAAGAAACATCTTTAAAAACCGTTAAATATCTTTCTGAACCCAAATTTATGAACGGTAGTGCATGTTAATTTATTTGCATTAATAGAATTAATATTTTTCTAATAATTTTTTCGTTTTATATTCTACAATTAACACACCATGAAATATAAAAAAGGTACTGCAACACTGGCATTAAATATATACATTACAATAACTCTAATATTAAAGAGACCAAAAAATGTACTTAAGCATTAGCTAGACACAAGATAAACACAAGACGAGGGTCAATTTAGAATCATGTTTTTATTTTTGAATTTGTCTTGATGGATGTTTACAAAATGTATAAAACTAACAGAGGGTAAAGCAAACTAATGTCCAAGACACACAAATAAACAAACATATAAATCTAAAACTATAATAAATAGTGAAGCATCAATGCAGGATTCTCTGACAGGTTTTGCACTTTTGTTTGCATAAAGAAACAACTCCACATTCTGGAAGTGTCACACACATATAAATACATCTAATCTACTTTATTGGTCCAGTAATCATGATCTGTGAAATGTCTAAATCACTAGTGTCTCTCACATTTTTCTGAGCTGCAACCGTTGTTTGTTTTTGGTCACTGTACTGGGTCACTATGTGGAAGTATACAAGAGTGTGTGTTTCTCTGTATCGGTGTGTTGGTGTTCATCCATCCATGTATACAGATATTATGCATTTAGTCTATATCCAGGTCGCTGTCGGAATCGGTAGTGTGAGTGACAGCGGCATTGCGAATAGACGAGTGTGTGTTTGGCTGTGTGTATTTCTCTGGAAGAAGCCCGTATTCCTGCAGCAGAGCTTCGACATCTGTGGCATAGAAATCATCTCCGAGCTGATCAGACACACGCACCAGATTCCCCACCAGTTCACCGGCGCGGTACAGCAGCAGGGCCGGCAAAGCTGATTCACGGAACAGAGGGCTGGTGCCGACTGCAGAGCCCTGGACCCGACAGAACTTCACCTACAGGTCAAGAAGAGGAAGAGAGTAAGAAATCTTCACTTAATACAAACTAAAAGATAAGCTTATCTCAACATTTTTATTTACTGCAAATTTACTCATGCCACAGATATATAGGAGTTTGTGTCTTCATGGGAACAGATTTGTTGTATCATTCAACCATTTCTCACCAATGCATCCTCTGCAGTGAATGGGTGCCATCAGAACGAGACTCCAAACAGCTGATAAAAACATTACAATAATCCACACCACTACAGTTTATCAGCTGCATGTTTGTAAAAAAAAACATCAAGAGATTTAACTTGAAACCATTGTTTCTAACAAAAATACAAGTCCTTTATAAAACTTCTTCCAGTTAAAAAGTTTGAACCAGGAGAGAAATCTGCACAGGTCAGGCCCAGTTTACATGCCAAAACAATTCTAAACATATGTGAGAGGACAACAGGGGATCAACTTCTTCATGGCAGGAAGTGTTCTTATGGACAAAGGTCTTGTTTTGGTCAGAAGCAACAATTCAAGTTAAAGTATCTTAAAAGATTGGTGTGGATTATTGTGATGTTTTTAATCAGCTGTTTGGACTCTCATTCTGATGGCACCCAATTCACTGCAGAGCATCCATTGCTGTAACCAAGTGATGTAAAGGTACTCGAATCAGTTCAGATGAATAAATAAATACATTTACATATTGACTGGACTAAAAGTGAATACATTTTCAGCACATTTAATTTTTTTCTGGACTGAAAATAAACATTTCTTCATCATTGTTACCATTGGGTACTGCAGCGCGAGGCAGAGCAGACTTCCATCCATGGCCTGGCAGGCGGGCACCTCTGGCTCGTAGATGTGGACCAGCACCAGAGTGCTCTTGCCCTCCTTGTCTACAGCGTGCAGGAACTCCTCCCCTGAAGAGATGTCAATCACCTTTTCGAAGCGCCGTCCTCCACATAGCTGTCGCCGCATCGCCTCCATGCGCTGCAGACGATACTGCTGGAGGAAGGCTTCATCATCGTCATCCTCCTCTTCTTCATCCACACGGAGGTTCATCTGAGAAAAAAAAAAAAAAAGGAAAAAAGGGGAGAGTGAAATTGTTGATATTTGGAAATGAGGAGTGCACAGGAAAATGCTTTTAAAAGGTAGAACAATTTATTAATATTTATTTATTAACATTTTTTATTTTCATAACATGAGACTTAATAATAATTTTGATAGAAATTCTTAAGGTTATTAAAATGAACTAGAACATTAACATTTTCTTTACATAAAACAAAATGAACAAAAAAAAATATTTATTATTTATATATAAATACATACAAAGTATACATTTTGAAAACATTTTGATTCATATACTTTAGATTATAATTAAATATTTTATAAATTTATAAAGATATCTTTTTAAATAAACATTTAATATGTAAACATAACACATTTTTATGAAATATATACATACATGCATGCATGTGTGTGTATTTATTTATAGATAATAAATATTCATGGCACACACACACAAAAATATGTAAACAAAAACTTTTGGTTTTCATTAATCGTGATTATTCATCTAACAGCACTAGAGCAAACATCACAGAGAACCATCGTTTCATGATATTCTGTGACATTCAGTATTTGTGTATAGAGCGTTTCTCACTTTGCCTGCGATCTTATCCTGCAGCTCCTTCTGTTTCTGTCTGTCAGCTTCTTCCTCCAGGTGCGACTTGCAGGTCATGCTGAGTTTCTTTACGAGTCTCTCTATCTCTTTCTGCTGTTCCACACGCTGCTCGTTCTCCAGCTGCTTGTATTTACGCCAGTCATTGATCACTCCCTTCGGCCCTGTAGGAGAAACACACACAGTATGACAGATGTTTGGGTGATGAATGCAGATGCAGCATCTTTTAATCAAAAGCTGTGAGAGACAGAAGTACAAAATGGTTTTCATGGTTCACATGTAACCGTACCAGTGTTGACCGAACTGCCATCTGCACTGTAGTCCAGTTCCACATCCAGCACCTCCTGGTCCCGGATGGTTTTGGATGCGTTCTCCTCTTCCTCATGATCGCTCTCTTCATCCTCACTGCTGCTGTAGTAGTACTGCAGCTTCTCCCCGAGGATCTTATCATCAAGTGTTGTCATGATGTCACCCTGAGATAAATGTTAAAGACACACAGAAAACATACAACTGAGAATCATTTAAATCCCAAAAAAGTATCATACACAAGACTCTTAATCTTTTTGCGGTCCATCATCAAGTGCTGGTCATTCAGGAAATGCAAATCTAGTTCAAATTAATCTCATGAGAAAATTAGACTCGGGGCTGGTAAGAAATCCAATTAGCCCTCATTCCCTCTGGAGATGAAATCTAGACTAATGACTAAAGTCTTACAAAACACTTTTAACATATAATACCTTTAAAATGTTAACAGTTACATTCAATCGGAAATTTATATAACGTTAACGTTAGTAAAAACAAGTAACGTTATTAGCTGATCTGTCAGACAAACTGCTAACATTACCTAACGTTAGCTATAAACATCAGACAACGTTAATGTCTAAGAAGTAAACTACCAAAAATTGTCTGAAATATCACGGTTCAGTTAAAGGGAATCCGATTTGATTATTAAAAAGTATAATTAATAAATTATATAACGTATTTCATATTCCCGACGAGTGTTTGCTAAAATGCTATGTTAACGTGCTAACGTTAGTATGTTAGCTAGTCAGTTAACTCAGTAGAACACAAGACTACTAATAAACTAGGGTCTATATTTTATAAACCAGATGTGGTTTATGATTATTAAAATATTTAACATCTATTAATCCGACTGAATCTTACCAATATGTGTTTCCTTTGTCGCAATTAATCGCTGAAACAGCCGCTTCAGATTACACACTGGCTTTCCACAGCTCAAGCACAAGTGCTGACCAATCATAGTGCTGAAGAGATGATTGACATGAGCGTCCGCCAATCAGAGTTTGAAGCGATTGACAGAAGGCGTTTCATATGTGTTTTGGTGCCAGAAGGATTTTTTTTTTTACAGTTTAAGGTTGCCAGGTCTGCGAAACAAAACCAGTCCAACTGGTAATAAAATAATTATCCAAATAAGACTAAAACTGGGTAGGTTAGGGCCAAAGTTGGGTATAACACTGTAACACACTGTAATCTAATTACTTTTCACGGTACAGCATTTACATTAATGTAATTTTTTATTACCGTTACTTATGTCAATAAAATGACCTTACTTAAGTTACAAATGCAGTGTTAAAAAACTCCTGTCAGCTTCACATTTCAAGGCTTATGTATCTTCACGCGATGTGCCTGCTTGGCTTTATCCATATTATTTTATCAAAGAATATTTGTTATCAGCTTCATTTAATACTAGACACTTACAATAATAGACACGCTTTCTTTATATATTGTCAGGACTAGGATAAGACCTGTCAGTTTAAGCTGGGGGGTTTTCTATTTTTATTTTTTATTTTTGTTTTCATTTCTCTACTCTTTTGTAGAAATATGTTTGTTTTTGCTTTTTTTATTTTTTTATTTTTTTGCCAGCGCTTTCTGCTAAATATTGTTAAAAAAAATATTTTCTGCTTCATCAGCTCTTGGGTCCTTTCTGTCCTCACAGATATAGCCTACTGTATTTCTCATGACATTTCCATTAGTTTTCATTTCAGGAAGATATTCACAGACACTGAGAATGCAGAAAGCACACTGAGAAAGCACACCTTTTTATTTTTTTTTATTTTACCAAATTGTTTATATATTTGGGAGTGTAAGCTATGGAGCTCTTTCTTAATGAGCTGATGATCTGAAATGGTGTTTAAATGAGGGAAAAATAAAAAAGAGATGTGGGTCTGCAGGAACAAGTTTGAAAACCACGGCGGCCTGTTAACCTGCAACCACAACACATTTCTCTGAAATTTTGCATCTATAATATTAGTCATTACTGCAATTATAGCAATGCCAGCAACTCTGTTCTGCCATACTTTTTTTTTAGATAGAAGAAGCTTTCTTCTGGCAACCCTTTCAAACATGCCATACCTGTCTCATATTTTTCTAATGTACTGTCATGAATTTTAGCATTTAACATGTTAAACGAGGTCTTTAGAGCCTGCAGTGACGTTCTTGGGTTGTCTGCCATTTCTCTGTGTCTGATCTTTGGGTGAATTTTTCTGGGACATCCACTCAGGATTGGTGTCTGTTCTGAATGTCTTTCGCTTGTGAATAATCTACCTCACTGAATAAGGAACTTCAAATTGTTTGGAAATGGCAGTGTTTCTCTTCCCAGATTGATGGCAGCAATAATTGCATTTCTTAGATCATTGCTGATGTCTTTCCTCTTTGGCATAGTGTTAACCCAGACCTGAAGGCTCCAGACCAGCAAACTGCCTAAACTTCTGCTTTTATAAAGGTGTTTACTCTTGCTGATGATCAGTTAATCAAAGGTGTTTGCTTAGCAGTCCCTGACTGCTATTCACCCTCTTAATTCTTATGTTAAACGGAAAGGGTGTCCTAATTTTGTCACCCATGGCTTTTCTATTTTAAATTATTTTTTTTGTTAAATGAACATTGAAACTGCAATATGTCATGCGTTGTTGTTAATCTGAGGCTTTATTTTCCAAATTTTAAGACCTGGAAAGAAGCTACTTTTTATTATGTCCTGATAAGGAAAACTATGGAATTCAACAGGGTGTCCTAACTTTTTCACATGACTGTACTTATATATATATATATATATATATATATAAACACCACACAAACATATATTTTGTAAACAAACATTTTTATTTTGGATGCGATCAGTTGTGATTAATGTATGTAAAATACTAACTATGTTCATATACATAAATATTCAGTAACCAATTATGGTATTTTACGTGGGTTGCATAAATGCTGTTTTATGTAAGCAGCAAATGGAAAATGGTGCATAAGTTAAAGTACACTAGACAAAAATAAATAACTAAAAAACTTCCACTATATATTTTTCTTCTTAGAATGTGCATTACACAATTTATATATTCTATTTCTTTTGAACTTTTTCATAGTACTGAGACTGCTCTAATTAGAGTTACTAATGACCTGCTTCTAGCATCTGATCATGGTTGTACCTCATTATTAGTGTTGTTGGATCTCAGCGCTGCGTTCGACACTATTGACCATAACATACTCTTGAATAGACTAGAAAACTCTGTTGGCATTAGTGGAAGTGCCTTAGCATGGTTCAAATCATACTTATCTGACCGCTATCAGTTTGTAGCAGTGAATGAGGACGTATCAAATCGATCACAAGTGCAATATGAAGTACCTCAAGGCTCAGTACTAGGGCCGTTACTTTTTATGCTTTACATGTTACCTTTGGGAGATATTATCAGGAGACATGGTATTAGCTTTCAGAGAAGAAAGGCAGAGACCTGGTCATGTATAAATAAGGTGCAGTTGGTTGCCTTATTTGTGAGTAGCCATGTTAACACTCTCTTAAGATCAAAAGAAGCAAGCAGAATGTGGAAGTCTGCAGCCTGAGGTTTATCTCGGTGGATGTTGAAGTCTCCAAGTATAACTTGCTCAGGAGAGATTCCGAACAGCACATCTGATTCATCCAAGAATTTACCTTCTGGTTGGTTTAGGGTTGGATTTGGTGTACGGGTATATTTCCAACCTAACAGAACTTTTAGCGTCAGTCCCCGGATATTTCAATTCTGGACCATTATGATATGTAACTGAAGCAGCTTTATAAACATACTGCAATACTTATCTATGTCAACATAATAAAAATGTGTAAGGGGTTCACATATTGAACCTGTTTTTTAGCGCTACATTTTTCTTTAAAACTGTGTCAAAATGTTCAGAAACGTACATAAAAAAACAAGTACATATTTTTATAAGACCAGGTTGGCAAAGCGTGCCGGTTGTTGGATTGCACTGCCTATAGTGTGAGATACATGGTTTGAGAATGGTAATAGTAGGGATATAAAAAAACACATAATAAGGGTTGGTAATAAAAACTGAAACAGAACTGGAGCAATGTGTAGAAAAAAGGATGAATCAAAAGCGATACTTATATCTTTTGCCAGTGTCCCTGCAGTACCCAGTGGAGTCGCACAGTAGAGTCGGTGGTCTTTACACTCTTCTGTCTTCACAGTAGGGCTAGCACGGTATACAAACCTTTTTTATACCCTTTTGCTAAAACGGAAATTGAATCCAGCTGAGAACACTTTACTGTTTATCACAACAAAGCGCCAAGCAAGTGCACGACACTGACAAGGTATGGGATACAGTAGATCAAACTCAGTTTTTTTTACAATATCTTTCATATGCCCATTTCACAATGTTATTGGAGTATAAAGCTGTAAAATTAAATGAATTATGTGGTCCTGCAATAATTTGATTTGTTTATGTTGAAGTAAATTGCAAATGTTATTTTCTTGCATCTGAGCATTGATCTAAAAATATTTATTCAATTTATATATTTAAAATATAATTTATACTTTCTTATAAATATTTATATTTAGCTTTTTGTAAAAACTCATATTACACTGAAAGAGATTTATTGCATCAGTCTGTGAATTCCAGATACACACCTGTTAGAAAACAGGATTCTCTACCGAATCTGAGAGATGGCATTCTGCAAATCTCCACAGCATATCTGTGCCAGATAGCATAATCTTAAAAAAAAAAAAATTGCCACCTAAGAAGTTGTTCTCCAGCTGACTGCACATCATCCTCCTCCTGCTGGATTCAAAATGCTCTGAGATTCCCAATGCAATTTAGCAGATAGTGAGAGAAAGATTGAAATATGTGACAGTAGATGGATTTGGATGGTAAAGGGACAGATAACCCTACCATCCAAGGATCGAAGCCAGTTTACAGAAAATGTCATACACCATGATAAACAGTCCCTGTAAATCTCGTGAAAACATATTTCACTTCAAAGACATAATTCTAAAGGTTAATTGTTATTATTTATTTTTAACTCCCATTAATATCAACAGTAAAAAAATAAATTTGATGTTTGTTGCAGCTGATTTGTTCTTCTGTTAGGAGATATTTGATGCATTTCAGCAGTGGATCAGAAAGGGGATTTTGTTAATGCATTCAGAAACATTAAAACTAAAGAAAGAGGACTAGACTGTAGAGTGTAAGAGGGAAAACATGATGCACAAGGCGTCTCTCTCTATTCCCTGTGCATTTTCTGTTTATACTAGAAATACATTTTGACTCATTAATGAACACCTCAGGAAACGGCTACTATAACAGGAAGACGGACAACATGTGACCTGACCAAACCAAAATAAATAATCCCACAAATTCCCAAACAAATATACACATCAGAATAGACCATTTAGTCTCTCCCTCCACTGTGTTTTTCAATTCAATGAGTTTTACATCCGTTTGTTTTCTTTTATTTTGAATTCCATCTCTGAGATATCCTGTGGAATTGTTTCTCTCCCCTCAAAAAGTGCCAAGCCGCCGCTCTCCTGTCACGTACATTTTCTGAAAAATCATTTCACATTTCATGATGTCCTCATTGTTGTAATGATTAATAATCATTTGACAGAATTTGACCTACATGTCCATTGGCTTTATCATATCCTTACATCCATAAACCTGATGTGAATGAGCTTCATGAGACATTTCCTGCCTGGTTTCCCTGTTGGCATGGTAATGAGCGAGTTTATATTGCATGTTTCCTGTGTTTGGTGGTCTTGTTTATTAAGCTGAAGTGATTGAGTGGCTGCCTGCATGTGGTGCAGCACTTCAGCTGGAGATTAAACTAATCAAGCACCATCAGAGCACAAGTATGCACTAGGAACACAGGAGTTTAATGAGAAAACCCATCACAAATTCAAATCTTGAATGGAGTGGTGGCCTAAAAATGTTCTGTGACCATTGCATTATTTAGAAAAAAGTTATGTTATAATGGAAAGTAACCAACACTTTCATGTCAACTGATTGACCATCATACTACAAAACATGATCATGGGTTGCTAGTTCTTGTGATGCATTTTAGAGCTTTTATTTTATTTCATTCAAATTATTTTTCATTATCAGAAATATGCTATCTAGATCGATATGACTACCTGCAGTAATTTGTAATAAGACGCAGACAACATTTGAATAAAGTGATAATAAAACATTAATATTTGCAACAACAGATTATTAAATTAAATAAGAGGTTTAATTATAGAAGCACAATGTGTAAAACAGATTGAAAGGATGCATGGCAAAATCTGACCATGACGTCATGTGTATTGATCTTTTTGACATAGTGTAATAGTAAAATATAATATTAGATTAACAGGTAGACTTTTACTTAAGAAGCAAATTTTTATACAGAGACATGTAGGTCTAGTTTTTCTAATTGTGTGTCAAATGAGTTTCAAGGTATATTACATATGGAATCTGTATCATTGCTTGCTTTTTTAATAAATATAAAAAAATGTACCAGTTTCAGTAGCGATGATTACTGATTTCTCACTGAAAATGCGGTATGCCCATTATGTGAAGAGATTCTGGGTTGCATTTCTAGCTCTCTGATAGCCTAATAGTTAGTCGCCATCTGAGAAAGCGCACTGGCAGACTGGCACATTTCTTTATGGTAATGAAGCAGCAAGCCATATGAGTTTACAAAGACATAAAGGAGAGTACATGCCAGCTTTTTTGGGTGACTCAACCCCATCATAAAATATATATTGTATATATATATAAAATAATATATTGTGCTCGGTAGTAATTTAGTAATATGTCATTCTTGAAGTGACGACTGTAGAAGGCAGGGTAGAAGACACACATAAAGTTTGATACCAGACAAACTAAAACTGAATGGAATTGAACTTATTAAAGAGCAAACAATGAAGGATAACAAGCACAACACACCTGAACATAACATTATCAACACACAACAGAAACTAGGTCAAACAGAGACAGCACATGGGGAATGAAGTCCATAACAAATAGTCCAGGGGTGTTACAGTCATACGCATCATGTAATTTTATGTTCATTTATATTTTGCAGATCTAATAAGGTACTCAATAACAGGATTTACCCTGTAACGATTGGAGACAGAGGCGTGCAGCAGATCCATGTGCTAACTACTTTATTAATACAAACCAACATGGAATAAGGCAGAGTGAGCGAATATCCAAGGAGGGTGAATACAACACATAAGGAGGTAATGAGGGATGTAATCAGTAACACACAAGCAGGGTGGAGACATTACTAGGTTGGTGGAAACGGTGGGAGACACTTTATAATACAAGCCCTAAACAGCGAATAGAGACACACAAACAATAAAAACAGCCAGGGGCCTCTGGAGGCTACCACGAACAACTCCAGTGCCGCTCATGGAAGACCCAGGTGTGTATGTTTCCACTTCTTTTAAAGTTAAATTAGGATGACCATACGCCCCATTTTCCCCTGGCCAGGATTTCTATATTGCTTTGATTTATACATCAAGAGTGTTCTGAAAACATAAGGAACTGATGTCATACCGATCGGTCTGCACGCGCAAACCGAGCCAAAACTATATCCTTATAGAAATCCTGGCAAGGACGCGTCCGGGGAAAATGGCACGTATGGTCACCCTAGTTAAATTCTGTAATTAGAACTAGCTTTTTTTGTTTCAAAGACATTTTATTCAGTTTCAATTCATATTTCCATACTTTCTTGAAAAATTGTGTTCATTTTAATTAGCACAAATCTGATTCTATAATAGGGAATATGTAGTAGGGATGTGCCGAACGGAGCTTCTGAAGCAGTGAGGCTTTTACAACAAGCTGCGTTGATGCTTCGAAGCTTTTGAGACAGTGCTCTACCTCGCCATCTGGTGGCCAATAAAAATTACTACATCAACTGTGTAATTTATGGCGCTTTTCCACTACACAGTACCAGCTCGCCTCAGCTCGACTCTACTCGGCTCTGTTTAGTTTTCCACTGTGTAAAAGTTGTACCTGTACCGGCTTCAAGGTACTTTTTTTTCGTACCACCTCCGGCAAGGCTCCAAGTGAGCTGAGGCGATACTAAAATGTGACGTGAAAACACAGCAGACTGCTGATTGGTCAGAGAGAATCGTCACTATTCAC
>JAUCNO010000536.1:0-23880 GCA_032353835.1 Enteromius viviparus | reverse complement strand
TCACGTGATTTTAGACAAATCGTACGAAATCGTACGAGTGAGGTCATACGAATTGGCACAAATTTGGCACCTCGTACGAATATGTACAAATTGCTCGTGAGACTGTGTTGGATTTAACTTTTAAGTTAAGATAAATTTGCCATTTCATATTGTTCTTATTGTAACTTCTAACTATTACAATCATGGTCAAAATTTAGGGGTATGGCTTTATGGTTACATTTTGTATATACTGCATATATAGCCTATATGATTTACCTCAGAAGCCATTCCATACATATATACGTATTGTAACTTCTTTATTAGATTGCGCAAATGTATTATTTATTTATTTTGTCATGGGTATATTCAGTTAAACCAGTAGAAGAGCTGGTAAGAAAGAAACAATAGAAAGAGATAAGATGACTCTTGTTGTACAAGTTTGACTAGGCGCTCACATATTCACTGAGAGTGAATGCTCCTCAGAACTCTCCCTCTCAATGCAATTTAATTTCCAAAGGCTAGGTACATCTGTGATTTACATTAGCCTGGGTTTGAGATGGTGTTGAAACTCTTTTTCTCTTGAACCACCTTTTCACCCCCAAATTTGCTACACATTCACCCCTCTGCAAAAACATGATTATCGCTGCAGCGTGAAGCTGGCCACCATCATTCACCCAGCTTAGGCTTTCTCAAGTTAGCAAATCACCGAGAAAATTGGAGAGGTCTGCAAAGTGTTCAGCACTTATGATCCCATCCCAGATCTCTTAAGAGAGAGTGTGTGTGTTTGTGTGTGTGTGGTTGGGGGAACCCCACACCAGAGAACGGTGTTAGCTCTCCGACCGTAACATAAACCAATTTCCAAGAGCAGTTTTCTCCTTCATGGTGTAACTAGAAACAATAATGCATGTTTAAGAAACAAGACATTTATCAAGTTTGCTCGAAAAATGTTTCAAGCTTTTAAAGAGCATAAAACATTATCTCGAAAACATAAATATGCAGGATGTAAAATGTCAAAGGAAAATCTTTTTTTGTGACTACATGTCCTAAATGGCACACATGAGGCACAAAATGTGCATTTACACACAAGATGGTTAATACTGCATTTAATACTTATATTACAGTTGTTGGCATTGTATTGCACACACACACACACACATATATATACATATATATATATATATGTATATGTATATATATACATAAGTCAATATTTGACATATATACACTGCATTCCAAAAGTTTGGAAACACCCCTGGCAAAGTTAGCATTAGCATACCTTCTTATCAGTTTTTGGTGCAAATACATTAAAGAAACCTGACATTACCATTGAAGATAATAATTTTCATTTTGATTACATAATAATTGGCAATATATACATGTCAAAGTCAGACATGCCCCTTTCCCAGCTGTGATGACTGGTTACTGGTTTAAAAGATTTTTGGTTAAGCAAACCTTGATAGCTGCAGCAGATCAAGTCAATGTTTGTATAAACTGACAGCTTAGTTTCCCAGATTATGCAGAGCTATAATAGCTGCTGGAAATTTAATGAATAGAAAATGTAAGTATTTTCTATGTATAAACTGTTTATGTAATAATTTTTATGTAATAAAATATGTTTTCGTAGTTTGTGTTGTCCCTTATCAGTGCAAAATTATCACAAATTAAAAAGGATTCATGCCAATATTGTTCAAACCCTCTTTTCTAGGGCGTTTCCAAATTTTTGGAGGGCAGTGTATATATATATATATGTTTTTTTTTTTATTGTCATGACAGTCTAAAGCTGCAATTCATTTGCACAAAACTAAAGCAGCATCAGAACCATCTCTGATAAGGGATGAGTTGGATGGGTCAGACCTGCATATTATTACGTTCCAAAACTTCAGTGAGGGTGGAACTGTTGTTTTTGTCTCTACTTGTGTATATTTTCGTTATTTTCACTTTCATTCATTAATAATATATATATATATATATACGATATTTATACGACATTGCATCTTTTCTTGAAGCAGACACAAAGCTCCTTACAGCAGCCATCCATCACCTGCAAATGCCTTAAACCATAAAAAGTCATAAGAAAAAAGTGAAAGATCAGCTTATGAAAATAAAAACTACATTGAAGAGGAAATTTGCCGAAAACTGTTAAAGGTATGAAGAACAGGGAAAAAATCTTTGGAACATAATGAATTGCAGGTGTATTGTATTTCAAAGTCTAGACTCCAAAACACAGAGAATCAACATGTGTGCTTTGTGCATGTGTGTGTGTGTGTGTGTGTTTTGTAGAGTTGCTATGACATGTGTCATTCAGTTTATTGCCACATTTTCTTCCACTATACATACTCAAAGCTACCCAAGCAACTATTGACCTTCTGAAACCAAAGAGGTAGTCTAAAATAAGTAGATATGTTGCTGGGTGGTTAAAACCAAACACTATTGACGGCAACAAACCACTGATTTGCACTTTCCAGTTCAAACTGTTGCTTTTTTGAAGAAACTGATATAAGCACAATTGTATATTTATAGTAAAGAATATTCAGGCTTTAGCATTTAGACAGGGATTTTTATGATCATAATAAACATCAAATCAGGAAAATATGTCAAAACGTTTGGCTATAGCAAAAGTCACTTAGGAAATTCCAAATGTGAGGTTTCCCTCAGATTGGATTTCCCAGATGTTTTTATTTTAATGCATTTTATTTGGTTTGGTTAAAAAAATTACTGTATGTTTAAAAATATTTTTTTTCCTGTATTGTAATTTCCCTGAAAATAAGGTAAGCCTAACAGTTCTGTTATCCTGAGCAAGCCCTCCCTTTTGATCTGATGTGCTCTTGAGTACGAGTCTTTGTTTGAGTCACATCCTCATGCACACTGATGTGCAGGGTTTCATCTCTTTCCAAGTCTGTAAATGTGTGTTTGAGGCAGAAGCAGGGAGACGTTCGAGGTAATTGAATGTTAGTATCCTGTTTTGCCCCGTGTGTTGGGATATCTCTATAACTGTTTGTATATGTGGTTGATGATACATTTTCTTGTGCTTTGTGAAATGTTTGCACGCCTCCAGTTTTGTGCTGAAACCCAAGCTTTTAAGCACATCATCAGTATCTCCCCTCCAGGCCAGATTATTTACAGATTGCCAGAAGTCCTGAATTACTTGAGGTCTCGCGTGAGAAGCGAACAGCCTGATGTTGTTTATCTGCTTTTGTGCTGTACGTGTTTGCTGTGATGTAAACACACACACACACACACACACACACACAAATACACTTTAGACCACTGTATCCAGGATTCTTTTGAGTTTCTGTATAATAATTTAAATTACTGTGGTTTTCAAGTAACACACAACATAGCCAATGAAACTGATTTACTGCAACAGCAGAGATTTTTACAAAATTGTATCACTTTAGAAATCCTCACTGAAAACAAGAAACATATTTTTACTGCCCTCCCTCTGTTTTTCTATTTTTGTACAAGCAATCTAGCCTTTGAGTGTGTATGGTTGTCATATTTGCTTGATTTTGTGATAACTGAGCACACAATTTTCTCAAAACATCTTTAGCCTACAGGTTAATATACAGCTCAAATCTAAATTTGGATTTCGGTTTGCTTAGAAATGAAGCTGAAACTAGTGAATCCATTCTAGACCATTTTTATCCTTAGCATAGTGTGATCAAAATTGGTTCGGAAGAATAGTGTATACTGTTGTTAATGGTGCAAAAATCAATATGGTTGAAAATCCAAGAAATAAAAACATATGCAGTTATTTAAAGCACAGGTGTGATCTATTAGTTT
Organism: Enteromius viviparus; assembly: GCA_032353835.1. Lineage (NCBI taxonomy): Eukaryota > Metazoa > Chordata > Actinopteri > Cypriniformes > Cyprinidae > Enteromius > Enteromius viviparus. Next base: position 20,118 of record JAUCNO010000536.1, on the reverse strand, counting down.
GCAGGGAAATCAGGTCTGTAACATAAAACATGTGCAGCCATGACGGCTTCCATATAGCTCATGCACCTTTCACACAAATCACTGTCTCTCTGTCTCATACTGACTTAGATACACTTGTGGCTGGCACAGCTTCCTTATCAAAAGGTTAAAATTCCATTGACCATTTAAAATCTGGGGTTAGAAAAGGTTCCACGAATGTTTATGGTTTTTTGTAGAAGCATGGATGACAATAAAGAACGTTTCTTTTCAGCCCTGTCATTGAAATACGTATAAGTAGTACGTCACATAAAAACACTTGGAATTGATACGCAAAAATGGACTTTGGCGTATCTGACTCGAACGTGTTGATACGAAATATGCTGGCGTGCACATGATGACCATCTACCCCTCAACCAACCCTACCCATCGCGTAGCAAAGTCCATTTTTGAGTATCTATTACAAGTTTTCGTTTTCATATCGCGTAATATATACACGCACATTTAGGAGATCGGGTAGTTCTTTTTTTTAAATGTAGAGTTCAGCACTTCTGGGACTGCCAGCTCCCATACAATAAGTTCTAATAACGACTGATTTACATGTTGTTTATTATATTACGTCCTATATTATGTGCTGATATCGTATACGTGTACTTGTCCAGGTGATTCTTTAACGTAAAGTAAAGCAGCAACGTTTAAAAGATGATTAAGGAGCGTGTTTGGGGAATTTTATCAAACTGTATAGCCCTCTAAGCTATACTCTATGGATGTGGGCTCTAGATAGAGCGTTGAAATGAAGCCTCAAAAATCTCCTCTCCTTTTACCTCTCAAGCATCTACTCAGGGTCTTGATTGAAGTGTTTTGGTTGAAGTCGCGTCAATAGAACCCATACGGCAAAGAACGCTGGTTTGAGGGCGGCCTCTTGAATGTTCGGACGCCTGAAAAGTTTTGGAGTGGAAGGTTCCTCTGTCTCATTAACGGTGGCCTAGGTGTTAATTGGCGATGGGTTGGTCTGAAAGAATAAGTATGTGAACATAAGTGCTTATTCGACAAGGAGAAAGCGAAGGAGGTGGAGGTGATCTGATGACGGTTAGCTAATCAAAGTACGGAGCCCGCCTTTTGAGAGCGCGAGAGGTTAATTACGCATGTGGAGAAAGTCTGACATCACCTTTCCGAAAGCTTATTCGCTGACTAGGAGTTCAAGTGGCTGCATTTCCTTTGCTCCTGTTAGCCTCTCGAGGGGGCACATATGTAGGCTACATATGTGGGGTGTTGGGTGCTTGAATAAACCAAGCAAATAATAATTCTACAATATTAAAAACGCGGCTGCTATTTATATATTTGGACTAGGTCGTTTTAATTGGAATGTTTATTTGTCATGTAATTGTGTCACTAATAATTAAATACGATAGCCTACTATTTATAAAGATGTGCTGAATAGAAATAAAATTAAATCTCTTAACGATTTTAAATCAGTTAACTTGTATGTATTTAAACAAATTACGTGTGCGTTTTTTTGTGCAGATCGTGCCACCAATACTGTAATGTGTACCTATATTATTTCTACAATAATAAATGAAGTTGTGGGTTAATAAAGGTGTATATTTTGGAAGAGATCAAATGTTAGTTAATTTTTATTGGGTTTTGTAGGACAACACTGGTGGCTTTCTGCACAGCATTCTCGTTCGAAAAACACTCATCATTCAAAGCACCACTCTGGGATTTCGCCGCGCAAATAGTTTCGATCTGTGTGCAGCGAAAGCGCCTGGAAATCTGGAAGAAAAATATTATCATAACTCCATTGTGAGAAATATCGTTAAGAGGGGACCTGCTTTTGGTGGACGTTTGAAGAATTTTTCCGCTGGCAGGGTTGACCGGCCTTTCGGGTCAAACTCCTGCGCTTTATCCTTTGACTTAATCCTCAATAGTACATAAATAATACAGAGACCTTGTTTGCTCAGAAAACATGCCCCCGTAAGAAAGACTTCTATGGTATTTTAAGGGGACTGAAAGTAGGCTGTAATGCAATCTAAATTATCCTAAAAATCAGTGAAACAAATATTCACTTCAGTTTATTTGTGAAGCAGAAAAAAATCAATCAAGTCGCATGCCTCACTATTCATGCAAACTTTGTTCTCTACTTTTCTGCAGGCGAAAAGTTTCCATACTTGTTAATAAATAAACAATCTATAAATAATGCCTATATATATGCAAGCCTGTACAAAAACTTATATTTTTTATTACATGAAATCTGTAATGTCGGTAAAGTGGTTTTATTGAAAATAATAATAGTAACTGCATCAACCATTAACAGTTGCCTGCCAATTGCCTGCTATGTCACATATCTGCCATTGCCATTTCTGTTCCCCTTTTTAGAACTCTGCTCAAATTTGAATCGGTACAGTTACAGTCAGAATAAAGCTTTGGACCACACGCAGTTTAAAAAGAACTTTCCCCGTTTCATTTCCCCCTAAAGATCTCGGTTGCACGGCGGTCGCGCAGCCAATGTATTCGTGGCCTATCATTTGGATCATTGTTCGGTTTCCACGCCAGAAGTTTCAATGAATACGCGCTGTGAAATATAGTTAATATACGGTATGTTGGCATCTGCTATTAACATTATCTAGTTACAGTTTACAACTACAATTAGACGACCTGAGATTTTATGGGGGTTATTTATGTCGTCGGATATAATTGGTTTCAGGAACTTATTTGCCATGTGCAGATCACATTTGCACCGAAACATCTGCTGAACAAAAAGTGAAAAATGAAAAGGAAGGGTTAATCAAACTTTTCAGGCTTGCAATTTGACTTGGATGATAGAGTGAGGTAATTATAACAGGGAAAAAAAGCTTTGTGGAATAGAAAACGGGAGTTATTTAAGCTTTAGCCTATTGTTAATGAGAGGCGCTGGAAGTGATGTAAGGTTTTGGGCCTGGTTCCGATGTTATAGGCATCCGCAACTTTTATGGCGTTCTGGTGGGCCTCTGAGGCGTAAGTGGCTGGCATAGCTAAATCACTCGCGCCTTTCAAGTTGTTGGGGATGTTTGCCAATTTTTCGGTATATTTAGACTGTGCAGAATGATTTTTTTTATAATCCAACCTTTTCGAGTTTAGCGACAGGTGGATTCCCTTAAAAATGTAGGGCAATGACTCACCGATCTTGTAGATTCATTTAAATTTGAATACACACATTTTGATACAGACGCCCACACACACTTGGAGGTAAATCACATAAGGTTTGAATGGCATGATTGCCTTCAGTTTTAATTGACATCTAGGACCGACTGGCAAAAATGGATTTACACAACATCCTTTATATAAAACAAACAAACAAACAAACCAAAAAGTGAAATTGTGCAAATTGTGAAATCCATTGTGGGATGAATTCGAATTTTATTCGTTCTATATAAATGTTATATAATGTAAATAATGATTGTAATCTCTATAATATTAAACATCTGAATTATATTATTTAACAGTGTCCCCGTGGCGGCTTAAAAAAATAAATAAATAAATAAAGATTAGTGATAAAGATAAATAAATATTATCTTAGTGACTTTAGTTTATTGAGGAGATTCGCAGAGATGAAAACCTTGCTAGAAAATGAAAATGATTTGTTTGTATGGCAGCTATAAAGACTATAAAACATTGTTTTCATTTTTTATTACTTGCTGTAATTTAGATCACGACATTCATTGTTGGTTTAAGGACAATATGTGCTATATTATTTTGACAATATGTGTGAATTTCGTCCCTGCCCATTTCTTTCACTAAAATCACAATGTTCTGCAATTTATTCAATCATTTCAGCAGCTCATTGACAGTTGTGCTGTTTTGCTTTTTAGCTATTGTGGACGTTTAGGGTCTTATAAAACTATTTGAAGGCTAAACCTGTTGTGAATGCTGAAACTTTTGCCTTATTTGGATGTATTTTCTTAAAGCCGTTAAACCACTTCATATCAAACTTATCTATATTTAAATACACATATTTTATTTTAAGAATTTTAAAAGAAATCTATTTAAGACAATTGCTTGGCATTTTTATACGTATAAAATGTGAACTCAATTTGTCTAATCATAACTCAAACTTAAACTCTCAGGATTTAATCACAAGGCTAGTTAAAAATAATTTAAAAACAAAACAAATGAATTTATCGGCACTCTAAAATTTGCAAACATTTAACATGATCCCTCAACTATTAAATACATTGTTTTATATATGTAATATAAAATAAATTATTATACACTGATGAAGAATGAGACTATAATCTGCTAAAACTCCACGTTAACTCCAAAACGAAAATTGGCAGGTGGCAGATGTGCCGTGTCTCTAATATGAACAGTGAAACTCCTTTTTTCTTATTACACATATAATTTCTCTCTGCAATCGACTCGAATTTGCCGTCACGTTTTGGAGCATGTCTGTGAGTTCGAAACCAGATGTTAAATCATGTCTCTTTTTGATGCTCAAAACTCGAATGATTGGAAAGACGTTTGTGACACGGGCATTCTTCTCATATTTCAATTCGGAAAAAAAGGTTATTATGATATCGATTATATGATCTCACCCTCACAGTCTCAGACTCAAAGTGTTATAATCAAAGCCGGGTCTGTGAGAGATTCGAAACGCTCAGTGGACACATGTGGACAGATTTGTGTGTGTGTGTGCGTGTGTGGCAGTGACAGGGATGTGTCTGGTTGCCTGAGCGTTGTGGAGTTAAAGATCGCTCCTGAACTTCTTTTCACCGGCCTCTGGTTAGGTTAGTGGTTACGACTCCATAATCCTAAGTCTTGTCACAAGGTTACTCGCTTGGTCTGGTCCATTATATTTCAGTGCTCAGAGCAATTAAATTAAACGAATTATCAAATATAAAACAAATATGACAATCAACAGAATAGATCTGAATCTCATTCAATATATAAGCTTGCTCACGTTATTTAGTTTATTATAAAATGTAGGCTATAAACGAATCGTGCAGGTTATTCCAACAATTTAAACATTTGTATATAATTGGTTTGATCCTAATTAATATCTAAATAAAAACATTTAATATATCCTGATGATCATTTGTAAAGAGGTGCACGTGCCTATATGTTAACGAGCGCTTAATTCTGACACTGCTGGTCTGAATCCTGAAACGGCAAAGACAACAGACATCTCATTCACGCGTGAACCAAGAGGGGTGGGAGAAAACAGGAATTATTTCCCTGTGCTGCAGGCAAAATCTGCTCTGCAAATCCACAACTGTAGCTACTTGTAAGCATGGTCCGACATTTTTGCCTGGTATGACGATCATAGTCATTTGTATGCTTAGGTGTCAACTACCGTCCAATTTTATTTTAGCGGCAAAGCTGCACTTCCCAGTCAGATAACTCGCTTTAAGAATAATTTCCACTATAAAGAACTCAATGGAAAACTGTAGCTAACACCAATGTGGGGGAAAAATATGACTATCTTCGGACAAGCATTAAATGATTTCTTGCAATGGGCAATCCGGATGAAGATATCATTGTTAATAATTACACACCATATACTCAAATCATAGTTTACGGCATACATGCATATCTCCATCTGCTTAAAAGAAGCCCAAAATACACCCCCATCCTCCTAATCGCCACCAGATGTGAAGACCGAGTAATTGATTTACCGCCATTCAGCGGCCCTAATGCAGACTGAGATGGTTAATTGTGTATTTACTCATTTCTTCGGGGAAGTAGCTCGGCGGAAGGCTCATCTTGACACATGAATATTCCTTTAGGTGAATTACAGGAAATTTTACCATGGTTTACCGTGATGTCTCTGCTCCCTCTCTCTTTCTCTCTATCTCCCCAGGCTACCTGTCACAAACATCTGAGCGCCACATGCTAGCCTCCCAGCCCGTCTCTGTGCGCGAACAACCTTCCCTTCGCCCCTCCAGGTTCTCTTCCCAACGGACGCTTCGTTCCAGTGACCCGTGCGCGCTCTTTCACGCGTCCTCCAGTTTCGGCGGTCTGTGCAAAATTAGCTAATATCATTTATCAATGAACATTTTCTCTCTTTAAATGCCACTATATATTGTTCTGACGCTTTAGTAATATAGTGCGCAAAACAATCACGTGCAAAACGTCATTTAAAACCAAATCTGATCGCACCGGAAGTGTAACATCTGCGCGCGTCTTTAAACGGAGTTCCCGCTTCTGTATTGGATATATTGCACGCGACCTTGACAAACCCACAGCGAGGCATGATAAACTGAGAGGAAATTCCAGACCGGTCCTCGGGGAGACCATCGGGTGAGCTCTAAGAGTAATTCGCCTTTCGTTTACAAAAGGGAAAATTCTCTAGATTGTAATCGTCAAAATAAGTCACTGTGTTGCTTTGGCTAACACAGATGGCAGCCCGGATATCAGATGAAGTTCAGTAATGGTGTATCTTTACGCTTTGCCAACAGATAAGTCCCCGTTGGTGAAATGTTTGCTTCTGTGTACAATCTGTTTTAATGACATCATAAACTTATCGCGACACCTATAATGAGTAGCCATTATAGTGCACAAAGCTTTTTTAATGGAGCGCAATAGTTCAAGGGAATACTTTGGTGTCACGTTGCAAATCCTGGCCAAATAAACTAATTTTCCTTGCCGGACTGTAAACACTCGGCTAGCCAGGGCGGCAGCATCAATAGAAGAAGTGCGCATGGTATATCACAAACATTTTCCCAAACTGCTGCAGACTTCCAGACCAATTAGGGGCATTTTGCTTTGCATGGTGGAGGAAATAGCTCTCCACGCTGCAAAATGTCACAGAAAAGTTCCCGGGGCAACTTTTTTTTTTTTTGGTGCATGTGAGTGTAATCGTCTCCCAGAAGTTGTAGGTTCCCATAAAAACGAGCACAGAGAGTGTTTAAATTTTCATTGGATGTTTTCACTGCCTTTTGCTTTGAACAGGTTCACCAAACTGAATGGGAGCTCTGAAGATATGCATTTGCACATTATACAGTCCAATCGATGCTTAGCAAAGACACCTGATTTGTAAGTAATAATGAAACGTGAAAAAATGTGTTTTTTTCAGGCAGATGCCAAACATAAATGGTAACTGGCAGTTCCCTGACCTTATCTCCAGCTCTTTACTTTGGACTTTGAACTTGTGGATTGTGCACAATACGGAACACATATTGGAACATCTGGAGACATTCCTGGCAATTTAACGCCAAGTCACGGTTTATTTATTTTGACTTTAATTGTTATTTAAGTTTGTTTATGTGCATTTATCTATCTACTTATGTAGCCCCATCTTGGCTGCTTGGCTGTAAGCGAATCCGTGAGAAAGTCCTGGATTAACCAGATGGGACGTCAGAATAGTAATGCAACTAGTAATATCCTCAAATCTCTCTCACCCTTCATTAAAATAATTTAAAGAGTGGCAGTAAGGAAACTGTGGTGCATCTGTTTAGCGCAAAAAAAGAAAAACAGTTGAGAAATGCAGTTATTCTGGGCCAGTGGCTGCAGCACGTGCGTGAATACTGAGAATATAATTTTCACTTTTTTTTCTTTTTTCAGTAAATACAAATGAAATGCTTGTGGGATTTTCACAGCGCATATTACAGTTATCCACTTAGTTATCATATTAAAAATAAATTTTCTAGATGTCATTTTCACTCTGATGTCATTAGATAATTTTTTGTCGGTTTTGCAAAGAACTTTTGTTTTTCCCTCTCCATGCTTTAAATAATGCAGAAGCCAAGACTGATCTAAAGAACCTTATAAAAACCTCAAATAACCTCAAAAACCATATAAATACTATACAATCTAGATACAATCAAAGAACTCCTATTTTAATAGTGTATAGAAAGGAATGAAAAGTGTTTATAATAGTTCACTAAAATGACCTCCTTTTTAAAAATAGCTTGACATCTGTATTATACTCTTCCAGTATTCTATCATTTATCTATGATTTATTTTTTTTAAATCATAAAATCTCTCATTATTTAAATATAGCATTTTATGACATCTTCCATATGTTTTCCTTAACTAAATTTTAGATTAAATGCAATAAAATTCAAAATGGATTTTGCAAAAATAAAATCTGGAAAGTAGTAAAAAGGAGTAAGCTGCTATACCTTTAACAAAGCAAACATGCTTAAAATGTGAAAAAGTAGAGAACTATTGTGATCTTTGGTGACCTTTGTGTTTGTCTTGTCGAGATTTAGCTTTAAGATTGGGAACATATGATGAATATCCATTTGAAACAGATTCTTAGTCCAAGAATAGATCTTGGGGCTTAATTTTCTCTCAAAAAAAAACAAAACAGCTGTTAAGATTTAGGATAACTGTGTGCCGGGCTGGGCCACTCTGCCATCGTGCAATTGAAACAATTTGCCTGAGGTGGGGGGGGGGTTCCGTTCTTTTATGCCCAGCTATTTAGTTAATGAACACAGCATTAGGTTTTTTTTGTGTTTTCGCATTAGAACATCCGCTCACCTTTCTTTGCTGAGTTGTGAGTCCTCCAAGAGGCTGGTGGTCAGATGTGTATTGGTAATGTTGTGTGACTCACGCCAGCTTCGATGTGCACACATGAGCAGATCTTTTGCAAGAGAGTCTGCTTTTTAAGCGCAATCTCTGTCCAAGTCAATCACCATGCGCAAGGCTGGGCCTAAACTTTAAATTAACAGTCCCGAGTGTGTGTGTGTTTGAAAGCAGAAAGAGTATTATAATGAGTGATGAAAAGTGAAATGAGCCTCTGATTGATGGTTTGATTTCTGCATGTGTTATTTGTAGCTGAGTGCATAATAACGTGTGCACAGAAGGTCTCCAGTGTTTGCCCATATACAGCTGTGTTGTTGCCCCCACCCTGTACCCCTGCCGCTCACAGCCTTGGTGCTCCATGGAAAAGTTCATCAATATTTTGGGCGACCTTTGACATAACCTCTACAATTCTAACAATGGGATTCTGGGTACACTAAATGGCCATGTGGTTGGCAGGGCGGTGGGACTAATGAGGGAATGTCGTCTCGGTTTTACAGTTCAGGCCGAAAGCGGTCAAGTGGAAAAACGGCCCCGGACTGCCTCACGCAAACTTTCAAAGAAGGGGAGCACACAATCCCCACAAGGGCTTTTCTTTCAGTCCATCACTTCAGCAGCTCACTCTCTGTTTCCCACTCTCTGATCTCTCTATGGTGTCCTATTCATTTTCATCTCTATCTACTCAGCCTATCGAGGTCTTTTTTTCTCTCTCTTTTTTTGCTTCTCTCACTTCTCTCTCTCGCTCACGCATTCTCTCTCTCGGGCTCTCTCTTTTATATTTGGCCAATTATCAGATTAAAGAACACCCAATACAGTCTTTTTTGATATAATGAGTATTCACCCTCCCTTGTGAATCCGTCATTACAGAGACAGAGCCTGTCGGGACTGAAGCCTGGTGGCCGTCAGTTTTTGGGTGTTTACAAATGATGGTTTTGTTTTGCTTTATTCTATTTAATAGTTCCAAACAATGCCTGCGCTTCTTTTTCGAATCATGCTTGTTAACATTTTTTGACATTTTGAATGTTCCACAAATGGTTTCAGTCAGTTCCTTTTTACTCGAATGCGTTTATAGACACAGACACGCACACATAAACTCTCATAAATGAAAGATGACAAGATGATTGCAGATCATCACTTACAATAATATACTAACCCACACTCCAAACTCCAGATTCAAAACCTTGGGTTGTTCAAAAGCCAAGATGGGTTGATTTTTGCAGGGTTATGCATGTATTTATTTTTCTCTAGATGCATTCTTTAATTAATAATCAATATATTTCTCCATATTCTGATTATTTGGCTGTTTACATTTTTTTTTTTTTGTGAAACTAAAAACAAAAAATGTAATAACTCTTACCATTGCAAAAAGGTGGGATTTACAATGCTTTGAAATTTGCTTGAGAGAAAGATATTCTAAAACCAAATCCTCTGCTCCAGGAAACCTCACATGATCATTGTGTGTCTGTATGAGTATGTGCTTTTCTTTTGAGGTAAATGAGGAGATTTGGAAAGTGTCCTGTAGCCTGTTGTTTTATCTGTTTTTAAATATCCTTTTCCAGTTGTCTGTTTGACCTTGACTGGTTTGGTGAGTGCAGTCTAATAATATCTGACGCTTGTAAATGGCAGAGTTGCGCAGGACAGCAGTGTTTTCAGTGTGGCCCGGGATCACAGTTATAGTCACGCAAGCTCTGAAGTGTATTAATGTGTGTGTGTGAGAGAGAGTGTGTGTGTGTACTGCATTCGATCACAATCCTTATCTGGGCCTGACCCCAAGAAATGCTGATTCTGGATGTGATCTCATTGTCGTCTGGCAGAAATCTCACTCCTGCTTTTCAACACTACTAACAGTTTTGAGTTTGGGTAATTATACATTGTTGTAAAGCAAGCATTATATGAAATATTTCCAATGTTTTCCTACGTTGACAAATATATGCGTTGGGCCTAAAAAGTGTTTGCATACTATTTGACAGTTGAAATGTCTGAATTTTCTCAAAACTAAACTCATGGATGAATGAAAGTTCACACAGCTGTCCAATGAGAATAGGCTGCTGTTGATGTTTATCATATTGACAATAAACATGTTCCACTAAGTTTGACAACCTGAAAGTGTCCAGGAAATGTTTTAATTTTAAACAGCATCTATTGTTTTATGTTTTGAAACCTAGCCAATTTAATTTAGTGAAAAGTGTGCTTCTACTATCCAATTAAAAATTTCCTTTCTTTCCTTGTGGACCTACATGCACATAGATTTTATAGATATGCATGTAGACAACATTAATATATTTGCGTTGCGTAAAAAAAAAAAAAAAAAAAAAATTATTTCTTTTACGCCATGCAAATATATTAATAGTATCTATAAAATCTTTGTGCATGTAGGTCCACAAGGAAAGAAAAATCAGACTTTTTTTTTTCTTTTTACCTTATGACAGCATTTATTTAGTGAATATGAGGATTTATTTTTCAATGCAGAAAGTTTTCTGTGTGAGTTAGATGTGTAATGAAAACAGTTTTTATAGTATAAAAATGATGTCTATGAAAAGTCCCCATAAAACATGTTCATTCATGTGCGGTGGCTGCCTTCAGGGGTGACAAATGCACACACATACGTACAGGTTTCAGTAAGGAGGCTAGTTAGGCATTGAATGGCTTGTCCTCCCACTTGGTTAAACAGATGTGGTAAAGGATAATCCATCATTAATTAAAACCCTGTACAGTCGTAGAAAACTGGGACTTAATTGATTCATGTCTGCAAGATGTCAGTGAGGTATGTAAATTCAACATATGAAGCTCTTGTCATATTAGAAATCCAATTTCCTGTTTGACTTCAGGACAGTGTCTGCTGTTGACTGAGCTGTTGAATCATCCAACCCCAGTATTTTGTTTCCAATCTTGGGGGAAAGTTGTGCAAGCGTTGCAAGTTATTCACTGTAGGCAAACTTTCAAACCGACATCTGTGTGGAGCAGAGAGTGTTTACCTCTTTCTCCTGCATTTTATTAAAAAAACTGCACAAACCGTTCCTGCTTGTTTCCGAATCTCGCTACAGAAAATGTGTGGGTGAGGTGAAAGCTGCTAGGCTTTTTTCTTTCTCCATTGGTCCGCGTATAAGACCTTGGGGGATACCAGAGGTGTAACTCATCCAGATGTTTGTGGAAGTTGGAGCGCATTTAAGGAAGTCATACACCCTTTAGGCTCAACAGGTTAAATGTCACAGGACGCACGGCAGAACCTTTGGAAAAACTGACACTGTGTGTGTGTGTGTGTGTGTGCGCAACCGGAACAAGCCTCACTCCCTGTTTAGGCAGAGGAAACCTCCATTTCACTGTGTGAGCTTTATTATACATGTGGTCGTTTGTTTTGAATCTTTTCGGACGAACTGTGTGTGTGCAAAATTAGTCTCTCTGAACTCGCTTTCACTTCGTCCACTCTAAAGTTTTATGACTGTGTGCGAGGGAGAGCGTAAACGGGTCATGACCCGGCACGGTACTTTTTCTTTCAGAGGAGAAGATGGAAGACTTTGAGGGTCACAGAAAGCGAATGATCTGCTCATGACTGTGGAGAATGTGCATGTAATCTGCCACTGTGGAAATCAGTCAGACACGGTCTCTCTCTCTAACACACTCCCTTTCTCACTCGTCCTTCTTTCTGCAGGTCCATAAAGCTGTGGTGGGTTGTAATTCGTCCCAGTGGAGAATGCCTTGGAAAAACAAAGTATGAATGTCTCACGTTGATTTGGGTCAGGAATGTGTGTGTGTCTGTGTGTTCTCCTGCCAGACACCGATAGTCTGTTAAGTCATATTGGCAGTATATCATAAAACCGGTAAAGACACTATAGAAAACTATTTGACGTTCAGCTAATAAAACTTTCAGCAAGAGAAAAAGGAAAACAACAGGTTTTATTGAAATAACTGACACAACTTGATGGGATGCCATATGGAAAGATAATCAAATGATATCACCATATTGTGAAGTGTGAGTCACACATTGTGGATCGGGAAAATCACACATCGTGGTGTATGAATCAGATGCGGTTTTAGGATTTTTCTTCATGCGTCTCTCATAATTGCATGATTGCATGTTCTAGTTTTGTCATTCTCATGGTTTTAGAGCTCATCCTCTTCCAGTAAGTCAAAAAATGCAATGAAAGTCGCTCAAACAATCATGCAACTTTACACTTTGTAAACATACATTTTAATAATAAATTATGTTTACACTTTTATTAGACACAGACACGTTTTATAAAGTACCTTGGCATGTAAGTGTAAAGTGTACATAAACTTTCCGTGATTGTATTTATCCCCCAAAATAGACACTGCACAATACGCCAGACACCGATAAAACCTTTGACCTGATGTTCTGTGTGTGTGTTTGTGCTAGAGATGTTTTTGTGCTCATGTTACGTGCTTGTGTGCACATTGTGCTTAAGGTAATTTATCCAGCGTTAATAGATCATTCATACATCAATAAGAAGAGAAATGTGGAATTCCCCCAAACTGCCATTTAATGGCTACAAAAACTGCATGTTCACTATATTTCCTTTGGCACAACCGTTGAGTTTGTTCGAGTGTGTGTTTGTGCTTAAATTCGTATGTACAGTGTGTAGTTTGTGTCTGCGTGTACAGCTCTGTGTCATGCTTAGTGAAGGATTTTCTTGCGCTTTCTCAGTCTAGATGATTTCTTGGATAAAACAACAAACACTCTGGTCAAACAAAGCTGAGAATGTTGTCTTAGGCTCTGGTGTACTGAACTATTAGTGAGGGACAAGCATATGTTTTGTGGAACCTGTCAGAAACGCTGTGCAAATATTATTTCAATGCGAAGATGAATAGAGGCATGTGCACTGGCAAATAACAGAGGTCCCAGCTTCCTAATAAAGAATTATAGATGAATTATCAAAAACAAACACAGGATAGTGGATATAATCTGCAAGCAAACAACTGTCACAAAAGAACATGCTCAAGGAAAGACAGTGCTTTATTCGGTAGCCAAAAAAAAAAAACACTGAATGCTAATTTAACTACATACTATACAGTGCCCTCCACTAATATTGGCATCCTTGGTAAAGCTGAGCAAAGGTGGCTGTGATAAATCTGCATTGCATATCCTTTTGATCTTTCATTCAAAAAATTCACACTTATAATGGGCCATGGCTGGGTCTTCCACTGGGATAATCTAGACACAAACATCAAAATAAGTTAGTCACTGAGCACAAAATGAAGCTTTTGCCATGTCTGTCCCAGTCCTCTGACCTGAACCCTGCAGAAAATGAGTGAGGTGAACTAAAGAGGAGAACCAACATAGAGATGGTATTCTAAAGGGTCTGGAGAGATTCTCCATGAAGGAGTGGTCTCTTTACTCTTATCAGGTGTTCTCCAAACTCTTCAGACATTACAGGAGAAAACTCAGAGCTGTTATCTTGGGAAAAGGACGTAGCAATATTAGGGTGGCAATAATTGTGGCCATCATTTTATCCTGAGTTTTTCTCCCCAATTTCAATTATTTTACTTCAATGATAGGTTAGAATTTTTTTACTTTTTTAAATGAAAGATCAAAAGAATAAACAGTCACCTTTGTTTAGATTTCCCAAGGGTGCCAATATTAGTGGAGGGCACTGTATATATATATATATATAAAATATATAAATCATTAAAACAATATATAGACTATATATATTGTTTGTATGAGTTTAAAAACATTAAATGGTTCTGGAGTCGCTGCATGTGGCTTAAACAAGGTCACAAGATGGGTTAGGGTTTATTAAAGACAGGTGGATCTCGTATTTTCACCTTGTAGCTACATGTTCTTTAACTTTAACGGTAATAGAGAATAAATTCAGTGGTGTAAAAGTGAGATCAAAGTAGACGTGAGCGCTGAAGAACTGTGTGGAGGATGTATAGGCCGCAAGTGCAAAATATTGTGATCTGTGATTACCTCCCTTTCACGTTTCATTAATGTCATCCAGACAGGGGCCGAACAGCGAGCCGCAAGCCCCCTACAGAGTGAACGTGCCACAGTTCTGTGGTAAAACATCTCAAATGATCCTTCACCAGATCAGAGAACGAGGCAAATCAAGGATCTGTAGGAACATTTAGCATTTAATGAGGTGACAGGGTTTGATTTTGGTTTATGCAAAACAGGTTATTGTCGGCATATTGAGACAAAAGCACATTTGTGAATGTGTCACCTCACACTACAGAGAAGCTGCTGCGCACCTGACCCGTCTGTCAGTCCAAAGACTGCTCTGTAAATAGAAGCACTGGAGAAGTAAGATAAAGATAGGTAAAGGCTCTGTTTACTCCTCTACATGGAAGAACAATTACCGCAAAATTACAATTCTTCTACTTTAGAAAATGATTTTGTGATCAATCAATCAATCAATCAATCCATCCATCCATCCGTTTATGGTGGAGATCCACCAGTACAAAATCACAACTGGAGATTGTACCAAAAATACCACAAGAAAAGCAGTGGACACATGACCTGACAGCAGCCGAAGGGAAATGCCATTAAATTTAAGGGAGGCAACATGGCAAGACACAGGCGTTTCACAGCGAGAAGTTTCTCACTCTGCCTCAGACAAGAACGGCCCCACATTTAAGCTTTCAGCATTGCCTTAGAGTTTTAAAGCGGCCAGGACCTTTCAGCTTGATTTGATATATCGTGGTTTGATGCTTGTTGTCAGTAGCTGTGAGTTACAGCAGGCGTGCGGCGTGGATTAAAAAGCCTCTCCAGATTGCACTGGCCTTGCCCGTTCCCGCTCTAGCAGGACTTCAAGGTTCTGTGTTAACATTCTGAATCAGTCCCTGCATTCCCCTAAATTAATTCTCCTTTAAGCATATTTTGCATCTCCCTTATTCCCTCGCAACATTAATAGGAGACAGATGTCCATAATGGAGTCCAAGTTTTGGGGGTTTTTTTGCATTAAAGAGATTTTTTGGCTTTTTTTTCTTTAAAATCCCAGGTGAAAATAAAACAAAATACTACTGAACTGCTTTAGCCATGTGGATGATAGACATGATGAACTGGCAAATGCAATTCTGTTTCTCTTACAGTAAATGCACAGGAGAAAAACATGATTGATTGTTTCAAACCACTTTCAAACCGACTTATTACAGAATAATGTTATGCCATCTGTTGGGAAAAAAAAAAACATATTTATTTAATCCGTAACCCTCTTAATTATGCAACAATATGGTCTTTCTTTAAACTACTTAAAACTAGGGCTGGGAATTCAGAATCCGTTCAGTTTCAAATACTTAAACTGTAAATAAATGTTCAGCATGAAATCAAAATTGCCCATTTTTTTCTAGTAAATGCACATTTGAGGTTTTATTGACTGACTTTAATGAAAAACTTTCATGAAAAAAAAAAAATATATATATATATATTTATATATATATATATATATGTGTTTGTTTTTTTGGTCATAAAATTTTTCTCACATACACAAGATATAAACTAAGAATTTCAAAACTGTCAAAATAATCAAAATTCAAGGGAAAAGTTAAAATTGTGTTACAAACTCAGAATTGCAATAAAAAACTAAATTGTCAGATAAAAAGTTGAAATTAAATGTTTAGAAAAAAACTGAATAGCAAGATGTAAACTCATTATTCAGATGGGGGGGTTTCATCAGAATTCTTAATTTGCTGCATGCAATTATGAATGTTTATCAGAATTACAAGGAAAAGGTCTGAATTGTGAGATATAAATTTAGAATTGCAATAAACAAAATCTGAATTGTGAAATTAAAATTACATTTTTAGCAAAACTAAATTACAAAATGTAAACTCATAAGAAAAAGTCAGAATTGGACTTTTTACTGTATTGGTAAAATACAGTTGCAATGATAATAGTTTAAATTGTTAGATCAAAAGTTGCAATTAAATTTTCTTTTTTTTTTTTCTTTTTTTTATTCTTATACTTTCTTAGATTCCTGATTGAATGACTCTTTTGAGGCAGTTCTGTCAATGAATCACTTAAAAAGATTCACAAATGTGGTGTATATCAGTTTTTACAGTTTTTTTGTCATAACTACACCGTAAAAATGAGTTGTGGTTTTTTGTCATTCATTCATTCATTCCAATTTATAATATTCCATTTTTGATGTGTTTTACTCGCTGTTTCTGTCTTTTTTTTGTGGGTGTGTGAATTTTGCTTGCAATTTCTGATTGAAAATCATTTGAAATCACATCACACACCAAAATTACAGTATTTAGTGTGTATATATATTGCAGAAATATGCTATTTAGACTGATATCGAATCAGTCTACAATTCACTCAATTAGATACTGAATCTGACACTCATTGAACCACAAGTGATTCTTCTGACATAAATCAAAACATTAAACTTATTAAACAAATCATTAACAAAGTGGAGCTGTTAAATCAAACCAGATACAGATTCATTCAATTCTCATCCCAAGTGTACACCATACCTCCAATCGCCATATCTCCTAAATTTTACTTTACTTGAGAAGATATAATAGACTGGCACTTCTTATCTCAGACGCTGATTAGCGTTGATTCTTCAACCGATCTTGTACACTACGTCCTTTACAAGATTTCCTGGTTCTTTTTTACGATAGTGCATCTCTGTTATTAGTCATGAGCTCGCGTCAGGGAAGCTAATCTGAAGTGAAAAGCCACTCATGCTCTGATCTATCCAATAAGCCTCCCCTGCCATCAAAGTGCTCTTTGAAGTTCATGTTCTCCAGACAGATTGGTTCAGGTGTCAGGTCAGAAATGCTGTAGCCAAAGGTAACGGCAGGCATTTGAAGCCTTATTCCAATACCTTTATGTTCTTATCCGTCCCATCATGTTTATTATAAGGGGGCAAGAAGATCAAGCTTTTGTTCTCGAACAAGATGTGTCTTCATTTGCACTAGATTTTAAGGGACTTTGTTGTCGGATCAAGAAGAAAAATGTTAGTTTGGTCAACTTTAGGCTATTTTTGTCTTATGACTACTGAGTAAGTAGCAATAACATTTTAGGTTAGTACTAGTTTTAACATTTTACATTGTGTTATGTACACGTTTTCATTAAAAAAAACAAACAAACAAAAGTTTTCTGTTACATATTGAACATTAAAATGTCAACAAAGTCACAAAAATTGGAAGCATTAGATGGGTTGGAAAAAAAATATGGTGATATGTAATATTAATACTGTACGATTTCAAGCTATTGTTAAGTAATATATAAGGTTTACTATATATATATAGTAAACCTTATATATTACTTAACAATAGCTTGAAATCGTTTATGTATTGTATATATATATATATATATATATTTATATTTATAAACATATACATACAATACATAAACTAATATATAACAATAGAAATACAGTGTTAATAAATACATAGTGAAATACATTTGTGAATAAACAGTAAAATGAATTAAAAATATTCAAATGGAATTACAAAATACCAGTTTTGTTATAAATTTAATTTATAAAGAAACGAATTAAGAAACATAAGAATTAAAAAAACTATATTAATAAATATATATCGAATTTATTATTATTATTTATTAATTTATTAATGCAAAACATGCTAAAACACATAGTCAATTCTTATTCTTATTATTATCAATGTAGAAATAAAGTGTTTATTAACTGTTATTGGGTTAAAAACCTGAAAAACTATAAATAAAATATATATACAAAAAAATATATATATATATACACACAAACATACACAGTATATATATACACATGTAAATTTAAATACATATATTTTTATTTAAATTTAATAAATTAATTGATAAAAATATAAATGTGAAGAATTATGTTGATAAATATATAAAAATGTATTAATAAAAATAAAAATTACACATTTTATATTAATTATTCATTACATTCATAACACACACATTCATTATTATTATTATCAATAATTGTATAAATAAATCAATAAATGAATAAATAATAGTGTGCATGCACTGTAAATGAAAAAAATATTTAAAAACCCAAATAACTTGGGGTTTGATTTTAAAACAATGGCATAATAGACAGATAGATTCATTGAAATACTAAAAATATGTTGCTAAAAATAAAATGTATGCCTTTTGATGCCACACTATAACAGAACAGAACCACAGAACTACAGACAAAAAAGTAATTATAGTAAAAAGTCCAATATAATAACATATAAGTATAATACAAATAGAATAGTTAAAATATACTGTATATGTTGATAGAAATAAAAAATTATTCCACTGAAAATACTTGTAAAACAGGTAATAAACTTGAATTACTGGCCCAACCGTGTCAACTATAAAAATCCTCACTGTTGAGGCCCGGTAATTGTGACAAACTCTCTTCACAGCATGCCAGTATTAGAAAATCCACAGGTACATAACGCAAGAGCACAGTTATCGATGCTAATGTGCTGGACGTTTTGTTCACGCTTCACAGCAAAGGTTACAGATCTTCTAACTCCGAGGCTTTTACAACCGACTAGTGAGCACTTCTTTCTCCATTACCTGCACTCTCATTTGCCTTGCCTGGCGAGGTAATCAGCAGCCCATGCCGGACAACATGACACACACACACAGCTCTCGGTTCTAGCGAGCAGTCGTCGTTTAAAGGCTTTTTGCTGTGCCCTCTGAAGCAGCATGGGTTCTCTTTAATGGTGCATTGCTCCTGGAGTCCCCGCAGTACCCATGTGTATCTGCCAAGGTCTGGTGTCTGTCTGCTGCTGGGGTATTTTTGGAGGTGTGGTGAGCATCATAAATAATGGACCTGTAAACGATACGCGTCTGGTCTCGCTGACAAATGGAGCAAGGGGAGGGCAGCCCCATCAAGACATTTTCACCCTTTATTGAGAAGAATCGGACCCAGGATTTCGTAATTGACTAGAGAGCTTGATTGACAGGCGATCTGAGCAATTATAACGACAAATCCACCGTTTTGTTCGATAACCACATTAGACAGGAGAATAGATCGACTTCAGTGGACTTTTTACAAATATTTTTCTTAAATAATAATGTAATACTAATCAACACAGCCTTTATCACTGCTTAGAATACTATAACGCGTGCCTTATTTTGTGCAAGAGAAGAATTTACTTCAACACTCGAATGATGTCCTATTATTACGTGAAAAATAGGACATCATTTCAGCAGCGTTTACAACAAAGAGCCATACAGTAGTTCACTGACAAGCTATGCAAACAGCTGTCATTATCACAGAATGATTTCTTTCATTTCAGAATCACGCTACAACATTGCTTGCGATTAGAAAAGCACTTTTGCGTAGCTTGTCAGTAAAAGCCGCTCCATCTGAAAGCATGTGATGGAGATTTACTACTGATTACAGAACCAGCTTTACTGATGATATGCACACGACAGTCGCATTCGATTAGTCGTGCAACCCGTTATCACGCGATTTGATTGGGCCGTTATTAATCGTTATCAGCCAATTCATGTAGGGGCCTGCTGCACCTACTGGTAAAACGTAAAATTTAATTAATTATTCTAGCAATTAGATTGTGTTTATTTAACGTCTACACCTACCCTTTACCATGATACAAAAACAGTATTATTGACGTAAAGTGTTAGAAAAAAAAAATGTTCGATTGATGTGCGCATGCCCAGTAGTTCTATGGATGATAACAGCCTTCTAAGCCTACTAGTAG
>JAUCNO010000535.1:0-50738 GCA_032353835.1 Enteromius viviparus | reverse complement strand
CCTTCAGAAACAAACTTACCCTGGAACATAACCGGCTACCGAGCAGGTTATCTTCAGAGAGTAAGTTCCTATTGTTACATACATACCCAGAAAGTTACCTCCGTTTTTGGAACCGGAAGTTAAGGTTATCCACTAACTTACCCTTAAAATTACCCGGGTATGTCACATAACCTGATTTCTGGAATACCCCCCAGCAGCATTGGTTATGGCGTATTGTTGTCGCTCGTTTAGACTTAAAAGTGATAACACATAATTTCACACATTATGAACTTTTTATCCTTCGTCCACCCAGACGGTATGTACTGACAGGAGATAAGTAAACTCACATGGAAGAAAAAAATTACTGAACTTTGGCAAGAACATGAATGTCTTTATAACAAGACATACCACAAAGACAGAAAACTGAACTATCTTCACACTTTACTGCAAATATTCACTTACAATGTTAGAAATAATCTGTGTATTTAAAATGTAGGCTATTAATTCAATTTATTTTTCTTAATGGAAAAGTGATTGTATTTAATTTTGTTTCCTTATTAAGATTATTTAGAAACATGATTAGAACGTTTCATGTTTGCAAATTCTAGTTTCTTTGTTTTTTCTTAAATAGCCTAACGTTACCAAGACAAGAACCTAAGTTAACTTCCGGTCTGTGTTTGTTTATCGGTCTGATTAGTGCCTCTAGAAGGTTTTAGCTGTTGTTATTGATTCCAATACATTTTTCCATTCACGGTTGTATCAAGGCAATTTGGACTGTACCTAAAAAGTATTGAACTCAATACCCAGCCCATAAGAGTAGGATATATTTCCATGCCTTACTAGGTCACGAAGGTACCTACTTTGGGATCTATAATGACCGCAATGTCAGGAGGACCTCAATTTAGCATCTCATTTAGCGTCCCCATACTGGCACCAAGCACCCCCTGCTGAGGTCGCTAGCACCATTTCCAACAGCAACAGAGATGCAGTCGGGAGATGGGAGAAAGTTGTAGAAAGTCAACCATCACTGGAGCCCTCCACCAGTCGGGGCTTTATGGCAGAGTGGCCCGACGGAAGCCTGCTGAGGTCGCTAGCACCATTTCCAACAGCAACATAGCAATTCAGTTACAGGTGGACAGCGTCAAAAACAAGTGTGAACAGGGTTGCAACCATTTAGAGACTGACCGATTTGACCACATTAGTAAGTTGTCAAAAACTCATACTCATACTCAGTTTTCATACTCGCACTGCAATCAGAATCTTTCATGTGGCGAAGGCATTCACTCAAATACTGACATAAAATAACAATTAAACGTGTGTTTTGGAGTACTTGCACATAGATATACATGTGCAACACTTCACAGAATTACTTCAATGTGCAGTGACACAGATCATTTGAAGCACCTTTTTATAACTGTGTTCAACTATGTTTCACTTTCTCAACTGGGGCAAAATCCTTTCAAATTATACAATCACTTCAAAAGTACTTTAGTGTGTAAGTGGTATGTAACTTTTAGTTAATATTCCCCATTAAGGTGCTCTGTCAAGTACAAAGATGTAGGCTTTTTTTTTTGTTGATGTCTGTCACACTTGGCAGGTTTTGCTTTGATTAAATTGAACTCTGGTTTGGGTGTTAGTCCAGTTCACCTGAATGCTGCCATCCAAACCATGAAGCACACCAAACAACCAGACCACTTTTAAATAAACTGTTGCTTTGTTGCCTATTATAGCTTAGTAAAGGTGCCTGAATAGTGAGTTCTGTTACCATGCAGCTACATATACATCAAACACATATAGCCCTGAACACAGCATTGTTTTAGATGTTTGTTAAATTTTGTCACATATACAGTATATCATAATAGCTGTACCATTAGGTTTTGACCTTTTTCTTCTGACTTTTGTTTTATATCTTTGGGTTCAGTGTAACATTTATGATTTTTTTTGTTACATACACAGTGGGTACTGAAAGTATTCAGACCTTTAAAATTTTCACACTTTTTTTTATATTGCAGCCATATGATAAAATCATTTAAATTATTTTTTACCCTCATTAATGTAGACATAGCACGCCATATTGACAGAAAAACACAGAATTATTTACATTTTTGCAGATTTATTAAAAAAGAAAAACTGAAATATCACATGGTCCTAAGTATTCAGACCCTTTACAGTGACACTCATATGTTTTACTCAGGTGCTGTTTTTTCTGATCATCCTTGAGATGGTTCTACACCTTCATTTGAGTCCAGCTGTGTTTGATTATACAGATTGGACTTGATTAGGAAAGCCACACACCTGTCTAAATAAGACCTTACAGCTCACAATGCATGTCAGAGCAAATGAGAATCATGAGGTCAAAGGAACTGCCTGAAGAACTCAGAGACAGAATTGAGGCAAGGCACAGATCTGGCCAAGATTACAAAAACATTTCTGCTGCACTTAAGGTTCCTAAGAGCACAGTGGCCTCCAAAATCTTTAAATGGAAGACATTTACAACGACCAGATCCCTTCCTAGAGCTGGTCGTCCGGCCAAACTGAGCTATCGTGGGAGAAGAGCCTTGGTGAGAAAGGTAAAGAAGAACCCACAGATCACTGTGGCTGAGACTTTTCATTATTTTGCTGAGTGAAATCTGCCATCTAGTTTCTCTCAGGGTATCACATGATGAATGTCTGGAACAACCTCACACAAAGTGGTCTTAGCGCTCTCCATGACCGACAGGTCCTCAAAGGAGAGAAGATGGCCCTCAAGAGCAGGATGAAGGCTAAAAGGCACACTGCTCTAGAATATTTCCCACAGTGCCTCTCCAGCTCAGACTCTAAAGGGTAAATGTAGGGAGAGGGAAGTGAATGCTCAATTTGAACATTATCCAATACTTAAAGCCAATGGCAAGTGGTTATGCAACATTTCATGTTACAGTTGGGTTGTTTGGAAGAGCTCTTTCATCTCAAACACTAACGCTAAGCTCCATTATAATCCCAAACGGTTTGGAGAACATGTACCAGCACTCGGTTCTGCCTTTTGATTGGTTTTGTGGTGACTGTAGAGTGAAGAGCGGGTGTGAGGGAGGCCCACAGGACCCAGAGCTCATAATCCAGAGCTGGTGTGTGGCACACCAGGGCCACTGAACCAATTACACGGTGCATTAAAAAGAAGGATAACGGCCTTGTTGGCAGCTACTGTATTTCATACAAGGTCTGCCCTAGACACAGCAAATCACAGAAGAAAAATATTAACAGAGCATTTTTAGACAACAGTAGATGCTGTTTGTTAGATCAGGTTTCACTGCTGTTCAATTTGTTCTGTAAACATAGAGCAGTGCCTGTAATTGGATCCAGGATAATAATTCTGGGTGGGTGTTTTTCTGTGTTGTTGGTTACTGGTTAAAATGCATTTGTTTTTTTTTATACTGATCAAGTTGTTCCAAATATGCATATGCACGACAGCTTTTTCTAGTTACTCATTCCCCTGTGAACACCTTGTTTTGTCGCAAATCAAATTGCCGCCTGTCTCGTTTCTACGTATATATATATATAAAAATGAGATACAATTCTAAACAAAAGATCTGCATTACATAATGCGCTCTTCTCACCAGTGCAGTTCACCAGACACTATTCACTGAAGTAAAGCAATCATAGGCTGCCCTCTAGTGAAACATGTTATAGAATTCTGTTGAGCAGCAACCATTCAAAAATTTGGAATTAAGAATTATTTTCAAAGACAATTCATACTTTTTTCACCAAGGATGCATTAAATTGATTAAAAAAAAAAAAAGATTTCTAATTTGTATCAATTTAATTTACTAAAAATATAAAATAAAAAATAATTTACTTATCAAGTAATCCTGAAAAATAGCTTCCACAGAATTTTAATTTTTATTATTATTATTACTATTACTATTGTAAAGCAAATGTTAGTCATTTATAGGGATAACTATTAATCTCACCATGTTGTGGTAATTTCATTTATCTTTTGAATTTCACTATACTGATGAAAAATGCTGAGCTGATAATCACAAAAAATGGGTAGAAATAAATGGATGTTACAAAATAATGATTTTTTTACTGAATAGGCCTATTTAATTATGCCAATATGTATAAGTATTTATAATGCATTAATAAGTAAATAGGCCTACAGTTACTTCACTGCTTTTCATTATACAGAGATATCTGTAGCCAAGCAATAGCCAAATCAGTTAATAGCCTAATAAAATAGTCATCTAAAAGGAAACTCTAAATGGACAATTAAATACCTCGAGGCCGTTCAAATTCAGCTTTTGCAAAAAGGATGGTGATTTACTGGAGTGAATGAACCAATTAGGGTTGAATAAAATTATAATGTTGGATTTTACGATGAAATGAGGAGATAGTATAAGGGTCACTTGGCACAAGCGCAATGTGTGTGCCGACATGAAAAGAGAGAAAGAAAGCAGGCACAGGATATTTGATTTGGATGGAATAGTCCACATACAGCAAAGAGGGGTGGCCTCACAGATGCATGCACTGTCTGAATAATAGCTTTTATTTTAAAATCATGATATCTATACCTGAAATTACTATGTGATGTTAATTTTTAGTCTATTATTTATTAGAACAGTAGACACAACCTACATAAAAGACTAAAGGGAAACACTTTGCTGGTGGTATTTCATAGTGATAGGAGGTCCGATTCTTTCGCGATTCGATTCTTTTAAATAACGTTGGTTCGTTTTCAAGAAGGTTCAAATAATATTGTTCAGCGTTTATTTAGAGCCTTGACGTTTGGGTAATGACGCGGTCCCTGCCAGACCATCGTGGCCTATTATTACATCCTCTACAATCACATTTAGTACATATTTCTGTTTATGTGTGCCTAAGGTGTCTTATATTTCACGTTTTGCGTGTTTTTGTCAAGTTGTTTCATGTGAATGTGGATACAGCTGTCATATAGCCAATGTCAACGTTATAAGCATAGGTTATAAGTGCGAATAAAAAGGACAATTTTATTTGTAATTTCTGCTAATAGTAAAAGCTATGAAAGTACCATATTCTTAACCGTCAAATCTTCAAAAGTTGATGTCCATGAGCAAGTTTTGGAGGTTTTTGCGCGAAAGAAATAGTTTAGCCTGCGTTTCTTAATACTGTTTTCTGTTTCTTACAAAATAAAATAAAATAGTGTATAATGTAAAATAGAGTAGTATGCTAGTAGCGAGTTTTAGTAAACCGCTTTTAATGATTTATTTAAAAAGATCCGACTCTAGTGGTTCATTGATTCAAAAGATCCAAATGATTCGTTCACGACCTCGCTAGTATTTCAGCGCGGACACTTGGAGGCGCCCACAAGCTGTTCTGTGACAATTGATGGACCGATTTGGGGAAGATGGACTTGATAAACCACGGCCACACAGTTAGTCTGATGAATTCTTCTGTTTAAGCTCCTTGTATGCCTGATCCCAGTCTACAGTTGCAGACTCCTAGCAAGCTAAAGGTCTGTTCCATTTAAAGAAAAAGGGGGCCCGGCACTTTTTTCCAACATGGATGTGCACATGACCGCCTCTCTCTTTTGAATCGATGTTCTAATTTATTAAGACATTAAATCCACCTCAGCTTTTTTATTATTAGGGACAATGGCAGCGGTAACAAGTCCGGAAACAACACCTCAGCCCCGGGTTTATTTTCAAACACCTCCCGGTACCGAAGAAGAAGTACCACAGAAGCAAGGACGAGTGACTGTAAAATATGACAGAAAAGAGCTGAGGAGGCGACTGAATTTGGAGGAGTGGATAGTTAGCCAGTTAATGAATCTGTACGACTGCGAGGTAGGACACAAAACACTGTCAGTGCTTTGACCGCGTGCGATGCTTTGTTGCAGGGAATGACAGCTCTTTCTTTTCAGGACTCGTGCACCGGTATTCCTGTTTGTCATGTCCATTTTGCATGATAATCGCCTTGCTTTCCCAAATTGTTGCTTATGCATGGCATGGCATCTTGTATTTTTATGCCTTTATTTTTTAGTCGATGTTTATTTTATGGTTATGCATTTACACATGGCAGGGCGTGGCATGACAGAACTACAGACAAAGCCATAAAACAAAGGTGAGCCTCATGGACAGGTGCTGCCAGGAAAAAACTGAGCACTTAATTAATCCTTTATGCATATCGCATCCATTCAAATTTCATCGATAAGTGGGCTTGCCTCATATGTTAATGTGACAGATCTATATGAACAAGGAGCTCCAGTTGCATGACAAAGACATTCCATTCCCAATAGATTAATGTCAACAGATGCACAAAACCCAGACATCACTGATTATGATTTTTATGTCAATTGCACATATTTACAGTAGGTGACTTTTATTCCTTGTCTTCCTTGTAACCCCATGGGATATTTGGAATCACCCTTCTAGCCATTGTGATGATGTCATCTGTTCAGACATGCAAAGCATGCTTCACTTTGAGCTTGACTTAACCTCCAGGGCTAATATAACTGACCTAGATTTTGTGTCGTGTAAAACTAGGCGGCTTTTAAAATGAGCTTTTTCTGAATGTTTATTTTTTTTCAGCCCGGCGGTAGGCCTCATCCTGAGCTAAAATCTAGCTTTGGGAATCCACGTTTTGCTTTGTCTCGCTGACATACTCCTAAGTAGCCTGAATCCATTGGATTTGCTCAAGAGCCTCTGACTTGGTTTCTGATGAATGGTGTCTTATGTCTGAACACAGTCCTACGCATTACTGTGATATTTGAATAATAAGGGAGAGGAAAATAGAAGCACACATATTTGAACCCGTGAAATGTCATCTGAGTCCCACAGGTTATTTGTATAATAATGCGCTCTGACAGGAGAACTCATCTATTATATTGCAAGTCTCCGCAATGTTTAGTCCAATTAGGCTGATGTTTAGAATGCACGTCTTAAATCACGACTACCCTCAGCAAAAACTGGAGATAACTGTTTATACCTAAGAGGAGAACGATGCACACTGACAAATTACATAACTCAATTTAAACTGGTTTCTTCTGTGGTCTTTTTTCAGAGTAGTAAAGGTTGGCTTAATGTGTTTTTTTAGTTTAATGAGGATATTTGTGAGGATATTTTGCACTTTTAATGGCCGTGTTTTACAGTCAGGTGTACATTTTCTCATTGAACTCACATAATTTAATGTAACTGTAGAGCAATGAAGGAAATACTGCATGATGGATAACATAGTGTTCATTATCATAAACTAAACTGGGTGATTAGGACTTAAAGTGGCTAATTAACAAATAATCTGACATGAAGTACAAAAGGTTTAGCTGGTAAGATTTTGAAATGCTTGTTTATTATTATCAGTGAAAACATTCAACATTTTTGTGTCGAGCAGTATTTTATTGTATGCTAGCCTGGTTGTGGCACGATACACATTTACATCGTCTTATTTTAGTTGAAAAGCTAAAATTTATTTGCCTATATTTACATAAATTCATAGCAACCCTTGGACTTTATCATTACTGAGCCTGGTACTCTAATTAATCAGTCTGTAAGTCACAGATAAAAGAGAAGGTCTTCACTTTTAGGGTGTCATCTCTGGTCAGCTGTAGTGTGCTAGAGCGAATCTTCAATATGGGTCAGTGTGAAGGCTTTCATAACAGACCTGCTTTTTTAATGTCTGCAATAGCACATACACTTGAAGAAAAACTAGTGTCAATTCCTTCCACGGCAGCTTTCCTCCCCCCATCTCCCTCAGCACATATAAACTCCCTAATAGTGCTTAATAGCACTGCAGGAACAGCAAATGAGAGCGATTCTTTGATGAAAAG
The DNA here is from genome assembly GCA_032353835.1 of Enteromius viviparus. NCBI lineage: Eukaryota > Metazoa > Chordata > Actinopteri > Cypriniformes > Cyprinidae > Enteromius > Enteromius viviparus. The sequence goes on along the minus strand of JAUCNO010000535.1, from coordinate 42,985 downwards.
GAGTGTGACTGTAATAAGACATACTGTACAAATCCTGGGGTTTACACAGCAGAGGCTTGTGCTTCCATTCACTTACTGTGTCTAAAACTAAGACGCTATCAGATAGCATTGTGTAGATAAAGATACAGTGTTGTCTTTGGAAGCTGACAGGAAGTGAATGGAAATTATTTTTAAATCACGCACCGACATGAGGATCAGCCCATCCTGTTGTGCAGAGAGGATGTCATGCACAAAGGCTAGAGATGGCTGGATTTCTCCTCTCAGAAACAAATTATGTAAAAATGTAACCTTTAGGAGAACAACAGCTTGTCAACTCTATATGTGACCCTGGACCACAAAACCAGTCATAAGGTAAAATTTTACAAAACTGAGATGTATACATCATGTGAAAGCTCAAAAAATAAGCTTTCTATTGATACATGGATTTTTAGGATAGGATAATATTTGGCCGAGATACATCTATTTGGATGTCGGAGCTGAGCAAATCACCTTTAAAGTTGCCAATGAATATCTTATCAATGCATTTTACTAATCAAAAATGACATTTTGATATGTTTACAGTAGGAATTTTACAAAAAATGATCTTTACATAATTTCCTAATGATTTTCGGCATAAAATCAATAATTTTGACTCATGCAATGTATTTTTGGATATTGCTACAAATAAACCCCAGCGACTTAAGACTGGTTTTGTGCTCCAGGGTCACATATATGGTGAAAATTCATATATATTTCAAGACGCAAGCTAGAATGCCAAGTAAAAGATTCACTCTGGTGAACTGACAGCTACACATTCACCTTAAAACATTAGACTCATCCGCGTTGGAGCTACGCCAGAATACAACCTACACAGGGAATATAATTCAGCAAGGAACTGCAATTCCAGGTTTTCAAACATAGATGGTGACAAAAGAGGCAAAACTTACAGACTGCAGCTTTAAAGCGGAGTTAATGATGACAGAATATTCATTTTTTGGTGTGAACTAGGCTATTCCTAAAAGCTCAGTGTGCTTAGTTTCTGGAATAACCTAAAGTAAAAATCCTATTGGGTTTCCATCAAGGCAACCAGGGAAGTGATAAGTTACAGGTTAGCCTACAATAGTGTGTCGCCAGCAGCTCCATAGGCCTACTCAGATTTTAAATAATCTGTCACTACTTACAATACTAGTAGTATTAGTGTAAGTAGTACAGGTGCTATTTCCATATTAATTACAGCATCAACAACCTGTTTAAATGTCAGAGAGAGTAGAAAAACATTCAATCCACTTCACTCTCACAGCACCCACCTTTGCCCAGCTCAAAGGAGAACTTCTCTCCTCGATCACGGCTGGAGTCAAACTGCGTGCCATCGATCAGTGTTCCAACATAGTGTACGAATACTTTATCACCGGTCATAGGCAACTCTGTGCCTGTACCCTCCTTCTTGACCATCTGTAGAAGAGCGAAAGAGATTAATCATCAATCTGTAGGTCACACTGCGTTACACCTGTGATCTGTCAGTCAATCTTCAAAGACCGCAGATAAAAAAAAAATGCTTACATTTATGATCACTTGATAACAATAAATCCATTTAAACTATATTTGTACATAGTAAATTACTTTGAAATTGCATGGGTGTGCCTTATTGCACATTATAATTACAGCTAATATTTCTCAAATGCATTACATTGAGAGTCTTTAATTATCCCAAACAAGTAATTCCTGTCTGAATCACTTTCCTTCTAAAAACAAGAACCTTACAAGAAATTACAGGATGGCCTGCATGTGCATACTTTATAAACTGCAACACAAGTTATTACAGAAACGTGTCACTTGTATATAGATACAAAATGGATGACATTTTAATGTTTACTAGACATTACACACGTGGTTAATCTGTACAAATAAAAGTGCAACATTGCAACACACTTGAAGTAAAGTTCACTTAAAATATGGTTTATTGGCACTGATGTTGTTCCGAACACAAAATACTTTATTTTTGGTCTCTGGAACACAAAATGGTAATTTAGGCACAATGACAATGTCAGTCACCATCTACACGTGAGTTGTATGAGACGAAAGGCAATGAAAGTGAATGGTGACTGGAGCTAACAACCGACAATGTTGTGTCGAACATCATTCTCTATCGTACGTAAAAAAAAAAAAAGAAAGTGATTAAGTTTGGTTAGACATTTTAGGTAAATCAGTAGTATAATACCAAAAGTAAATTATGCTAAAATTGTTATTTTGGTGGGTGAACTGTCCCTTTAAGCATGCTAGAAAGATCTAGCAATGCTGCAAAATTAGCAACAGGCTGTGTTTGAAACCAGTTAGCAATGTTATACAAATAAGATGCATTTATTCACATTTTACTGCATCCAGCTGCATTAAAGTAAGCCGACAGAGAGAAATATTGTTTCTAACATGCATTCAGTCAGTCACACCTCCTTCATGGAGTCAATGCGGCTTATTGCACTGCAGTATTTAACGTTACCTTTAAAACACCTCCATCTTTCTTCGGGGTGATGTCTTCACCCTCGACGGGGATGCTACAGCCTTCATTCACCACCTCTTCTGCAGTCATCTTTGATTTAATATCAATATTATCTTCGCAACAGCCCAAAAAATAGATCCACTCTCCTCTCAGAGGTCTTTCCTTTGCTTAAATCACTGGAGCCTCGACGTCTGCAGGGCTAAATTAGATTAATATCGCTATTAGGAATGGATTTTGTGATCCACAGCTTGAATTTGACGGTTCGCGCTTGTTAAATGTAGTTTTTGAGTCCACTGACGGGATGTGCGAGGCGTTTATATAACGTTCGGCCCGCCGCTGGAAACTGACGCGACTCAACGAACTTTCCAGAGCTGCGCGAGAGCGGAGTCTAGAACTGACTGTAACCTTAGGCACTGTCACTAAACTCTTAACTACGGTCAATAACGAAGAAAAGGGCAGGCATTTTTTTTATAGTCAGACTACAATTATCTTTATTCATGCTAAACAATTAACTTATAGAACAACAACAAAAATATGCAAAATAAAACAAGATAGGTATAATAAAACCAGTAGCAATAATACAAAAAACCTAAAGCCAGAGAAAAAAGCTATGAAACGTTAAATTACAGTAGTAATAGATTATTTTTTAACAGCGTTTAAAGAAAGCATGTATATAGGTAGCCTGTCCACCATGCTGCTTGATATTTATAACTAAGCATTTTATTCAGTTTCGTATGTAATAAAATATATACACTTATGTTAAAAAGTTGTATTTATACTATAAATTATATAGAGTACATGAAAGTACATAAATGTTTTTAAGGACCAAACAAAAAAATGAAAGATAAAAATAAGCTATTTCAAAATTAAAATAAATAAGATAATATTATATAAATAATACTAAATAAACAGTAAGATCATGAAATATAATAGTATAAATAGTGATAATCAAAGGAAGATTGAAATTCTATAAAGGGAACAAGGCAGTTTATTTATTCGGCTCTTATGAAAGACTAAAATTTGACGCTGGTCCCTATATCCTAAGACGTTTTCCATCGTTTTGATTGGCTGAAGCCGACGATTGGCGCGGTTGTTCAAGGAAGTTTACGCTGTCGGGTCTCGGTCTAGTTTTTCCGTTTATATGAAACAAAAGGTGATATTTCTTTGTTGGCATCTGTGATATCCATATAATTGCATGGGGAGAGCGACAGCTGCAGTCATGTTCCGTTGACTCTGTGAGGAGTTTATTGTCAGTTTGACTCGGCCAAATGCAGTGTAACGTTATGTGGTGAATGAGAGAATCTGACCTGATCCTGAATAACGTTTTAAGACATGGAGAGCAAGAGCAGTCGGTTTCCTTTCCCTTTCCAGCCCTATCGCATCCAGGAGAGCTTCATGGAGGCCCTTTACACTGCTCTGGATCAGGGAAAAGTCGGTATATTCGAGAGTCCCACTGGCACGGTCAGTCTGCGCATGCGCTGTTCATATAATTTAAAGTGACAGTGTTAATGTTTAAGCTTTCCCTGTGTTTAATCCTGCAGGGAAAATCTCTGAGTCTTATATGTGGTGCACTGACATGGCTGAGAGACTATGAGGAGCAGAAAAAACAGGAGGCTGCTAAACTTCTGGATGGACCGGAGAACAAGTGTGATGCGGTGAAAGAGAAGAACAGCCTCAGTCAAACATCAGAGCCAGACTGGGTGTCTGAGTTTGTGCAGAAGAAAGCAGAGAGAGACATTGTGAACAAGTTAAAGGTATAAGAATTATTATGTGCCTTTTACAGTTCGACAGACCTAGTCATGTGTTTTTAAACCTGGGTCCTAACTAATAAAAACCTTCAGAGTAAAAAAAATAAAAGGAATAGTAAAATAATCAAATGCACTATACAGCACTATAGTAAGTGAAAAATAAGTAATATTGTAATGTTAAAAAAAATATATATAATAATATTATTTATAAATGGGCTGCTGCTTGTACACACATTATATATATATCCTAGCTGCCTGTTAAATTGCAGGATGAGGGTCCCTTACACACATTACAAATAACAATTAAATAATACAAATATGATTGAAATAATCAGATAAATAATGCATTTAACAGCTATAGTGATTAGAAAACTGTAATTATGTAATGTTACAAAAATATTTAAAATATTAATTAATTTTTTTTATTTAATTATTTATCAATAGGGTCTTTATATGTTAATAAAATCTTGCTGCCTTTTTATTTTTAAGATAGTGGTCCACAAATATATAACGGCTTACAAATACAAAAATTACAAATAAATAAATATACAAAAATTACGATTTAAATGAATAATTTTGTTAAAAAAAGAAAAATATATGTATTTAATATTAAATAACAATATTAAATAACAGTATAGTTTTATAGTGGGTAGAAAATTTAATAATGCATTGTAAAAAAACAAACAAACAACTTTTTTCCAAATAATATTTAATTTAATTATTTAGAAATTGGGTCTTTATATAAATATCTAACTGCTTTGTAAATTATAGGATTAGGATTATTACAAGGGGATTTTTACAAGGATTATCATATATGTGGGTCAGTGACATCTGAAGAAAAGAAAACCCAAGAAGTTAAATATCAAACTTATTCTCAATTTTATCGAGGATGAAGAACTGAAACGGAAGAAGCGAGAGGAGAGACTGGAGATGATCAGACACAATGCCCAGCTCAAATATGCCATGAAGAGAAAAGTGAGTGGATAAACAGTGTGTTTTATGATTTAGTTCTTAATTCTTTACAGATCATAAAACTGCATGGAGTATGGATCTGCTATTTCAGTTACTCATGGATATTACATTTACCCAGTAAAAGTATAATTATTGCACCTTTAACAGGCCAGTGAAGAAGACGAGGCTGTAAAATTACTGCAGCTAAGCAAAGAGGGGGCGGAGTCAGACGCACACAATCCAGAGGAGGAGGGGCTTATTGTAGCAGAGTATGAGAGTGATGATGAGGCCACACCTAAGACCAGGTATTAATTGTGTTTATAGATGACCGAATGTGTGTGTGTTTTTCCAGCCTTGAGTGCTCATAGCATTTCCTCTGCAGGCTGTGTGATGATGACGATGATGAAGATCTGGAGGAGGATCATGTCACTAAGGTGCATGTGTAGACTTTTTTTTCTAACCAGCAATGGTGAATAAAGTGTTTAACAATATGTTTTGCATCTTTAGATTTATTACTGTAGCCGAACTCACTCTCAGCTGGCTCAGTTTGTGCACGAGGTGCAGAAGAGTCCATACAGGGCCGCTGTTCGCTTGGTGAACCTGGGCTCCAGACAGGTAGACATGCACTCAGAACGCTCTTTGTGATTCTTTATATTATTAATTAAAATGTTAACAATAACTAAACATACACAAACGTTTGTGGTCTTTAAACTTTTTAGTGTTTCTAAAATAATTTTCTTATTCTCTCCAAGGGTGCATTCATTTAATTAAAAGTTAAAAAATGAAATGTTATTACAATTTTAAATATCTGCTTGCTATTTAAATATATTTTGAAATGTAATTTATTTCCGTGATGCATCGTTACTCCAGTCTTCAGTGTCACATGATCTTCAGAAATCATTCTAATATGCCGATTTACTGCTCAGGAAACATTTCTCATCATTATCAATGTTGAACACAGTTGTGCTGCTCAATAGTTTTATGGAAACTACGTTTTTAAATGTTAGATTCTTACTTTTTTCTCATCTGTAAATTATCATGCCTCTGTAAAGGATCAATTAAATAATGTTTGTCATTTTGCTGTTTTTAGAACCTGTGCATTAATCCAGAGGTCGTCCGGCTCGGAAACGTCCAAATGATAAATGACCGCTGTTTAGAAATGCAGAAAAATAAACACGGTAAGAAACGGCATCACAGTCTCTGCTGATTTCAAATTAGTGCTGTCAAATGATTAATTATTCTGATTTATCACATACAAAATAGTTTTTATTTATTTTTTTATTTTGTGTGTGTGTGTACTATGTATATTTATTATGTATATAAAAATACACACTCATACAGTATATATTTTAAAAATATGTACATGTGATTAATTATTTGACAGCACTATAATACACACATCCAAAATAAAAGTTTTTTTTTGCATAATAGATGTGTGTTTATTATGTAAACATAAATACACACACAGTATGTTTTGAAAATATATATATATTTTTTATATTTTTTATTTTCTATAATATTTATATGTATATATATATTTATATTTATTTATTTAAAAATATATCAGAAAATAAAAAATATTAAAAAATAAATATTTTCAAATAAATTTCAAATATATAAATATATAAATATATATATATATATATTACAATAACATAAAATATATTTCCTAGATATATACATGCATGTGTGTATATTTATATATATTTCAAATGACCCAGAGTTAATCAGGCAAAAATGACATGAGCTAAATACTGAAGTTCTGACCTCCATCTGCAGAGAAACGAGAAAAGGCGTCAGACTCTGAGATGAAACGTCGACGCCCCATTGCCAAGGCAACGTGTCCCTTCTCGGGTTTTGAAAGTTTGATGGCGATGAAGGACGAGGTGCTGGTGAAGGTGCGAGATGTGGAGCAGCTCCTGCAGCACGGCCGGGAGACACACACGTGTCCTTACTACAGCACAAGGATGGCCATACCAGCAGCACAGGTACACACACACACACACCTGATGCAGCACACTCTGGCTCATACACAGCCCTGTGGATTCAGTCTTTGCCTTTCTTTCTTAGGTGGTGGTGTTGCCGTATCAGTCGCTGCTCCATGCTTCCACTCGCAAAGCATCCGGGATCAAACTAAAGGATCAGATTGTTATTATAGATGAGGCTCATAACCTGACTGACACCATCTCAGCCATACACAGCACAGAACTCAGTGGAGCACAGGTACACACACACACTGATCAGATATAGTGTAGTCAGATTGGTGGTTAACCGATGTGTGTTTCTTATTTTTCAGCTCTGCAGGGCTCATTCACAGCTTTCTCAGTACTGTGAGCGCTACAGGTGAACACACTTCTGTACATCTAATGTAGGATGACTCACCCTGACCATGTTGCTCAAACCTGTGTGACTTTCTTTCTTCTGTGGAAGACAATGAGAACTTTTACAGAATGTTCACACAATGAAAATGAGTCAATCTGAAGCTGTCACAAATGTTAAAAAGGTCAAGTGTCTTGGGCTCCCAAAGCTGCAAAAAAAACTGTAATATTGTGAAATACTATTACAATTTAAAATGATTACTTACCACTTTATTTTAAACATATTTTAAAAAGTAATTTATTCTTGTGTCTGCTCAAGAAACATAACCTTTCCTTTAATGTGAAAATGAACAAAAGCATATTGAAAGGTCATTCAAAATGAAATGTAAGTCTGCTAGGCTACTAAAGTAATGTTTTAGACATCAGGGGCTTTATTTCTAAAATGATGCACAGAAATCATCCTAAATTTGAAAATGGCTTCTTTCAGATGAAGTGAATGGTTTCAGCTCTCTGCCTTGTAAACGATTCCTAATTAATGTCTTTAACATAAAACATCACCAATCATCATAATTTAGAGCAGCGAGCTGCAAGAACAGCTTACATTTTTAAAAACCTGCAGTACTCCCGACAACAAAACTGCGGACATATGCTCTGCCCGTGATATAACTCCAAGCACTTTTCCACATCAAAGAGCGTTTGTATAGATATGAGGCCCCTGGCACACTATCATTGTGATTTAATGTAAATATTATTGTGTTGTATGGTTGCAGAAGTCGGCTGAAAGCCAAAAATCTGATGTACATCAAACAGATCCTCTTTGTGCTGGAGGGACTTGTGCGCACACTCGGAGGTCAGCTGTGTGGCAGATTGCGTTGTTTGTGTGTTTTATCTTCTTCCATCTCATTGTACCTAGCCGATTTATTGCTGTGTTTCCTGTTAACAGGTAAAGTGGGTCAGAATCCGAACACTCAGTTCTGCCAACCAGGTAAACAAACACGATCAGCACGCACAAGAAACCTTTCACTCCTAAATGTTTCTTCCTTCATAGAGTTCTGATTTTGAATTTCTTTACACAACAGGATGCGAGCTGCTGACTATCAATGACTTCCTGTTTAAGGCTCAAGTTGATAACATAAACCTTTTTAAGGTATTACACTGACTCAGTATTATTTATATACTATTATATTAACATTTACTTATTATGATTTATTTATCATTAATATTTTTACTTTTTTTCCCCGTTGTTTATTTATTTTTAATTTTTATTTATTTTTGCAAGTGCAATATTTCTCAGTCTTATTTTTTTAATCAAATATTGCAATTAGATTTTATTTTTAACTTTTAGCTAAATTTACAAAAAAACTACAACTTTATTTGTATTATAAATTAAATTATATAAATTGTGTGTGTGTGTGTGTGTGTTAATTTTTTCTCAGTGTACTAAACAGTAATTTATATATTATATTATTTATGAATATTTTAATTTAGCTTTTTTTTTACTTTAAATAGTTTTATTTTTAATTCTTTTATATTTATTTTTAGCTTTATTTTGATTTTAGTTTTAATCATTTTATTAATTTAAATTATTTTAGATGCAACATTCTCATTTAAGAATTTTATATACTGTACATTTTTGAATGTTACTGTATGAATATTTACGAAATGACAGAATCTATCTTTTGAAGGTTCAGAAGTATTTTGAGAAGAGCATGATTAGCCAAAAAGTGAGTACGAGAACACATTTGAGAGAGATTTAAAAACAACTGAAGACAAACACTCACAGATGATCCATGTCTTTCATGTAGCTGTTTGGATTTGTGGAGAAATACGAAGGCAGTGGTGTAAACACACACTCCAGATCTAAGAACAAAGAGAACCGTCGCATTGAAGGACTGGGGCGCTTCCTTCAGACGCTTCAGAACAAGCCTACAGGTACACTTCGCTCTCAGTCTGCATTACTTCCTCACACACGCTGGGTTTACTCACAGAAGCAGTGATGTTCTAGATGTTTCAGAGCAGCAGATGGCAGTAGAAGACAAACCAATCATGGCTTCTCCAATGATGCTGGTTGAAAGTTTCCTGTTTGCCCTCACTAACGCCAACAAAGACGGACGGGTGGTGATACAAAGGCAGGGTAAGTGAATATTCGATCGCATGCACATGGATACACATGCTATTGTCTCTCACACACAATTCTCCTTTCTTCTCCAGCATGTCTTTCTCAGAGCAGTCTGAAGTTTCTGTTACTGAACGCCGCAGTTCACTTCACACAGATCGTCCAGGAGTGTAGGGCCGTGATCATCGCCGGGGGAACCATGCAGCCCGTCAGCACACACACACACACACACACACACACACTCTTCACAAGCACTGTTAAACACAGGGACACAGCTGTCTTAGTTACATAAGCTTGAACAGACATATTAAAGACTCTCAGTGTTTAGAAGAGCAAAGGACTGATTTTGTTAATGTTTTGCAGGTTGCTGATTTTAAAGAGCAGCTTCTGTTTTCCGCCGGGGTCACGGAAGAGCGTATTTTAGAGTTCTCATGTGGTGAGTTTATGGTTTTGTGCATATTTCTTCTTTCTATCCTTTCCAATGTCGCTTATTATGTGTGTAACTCTTGCATAATGGCTCCAGGTCATGTCATACCCCCTGAGAACATCCTACCCATAGTCCTTTGCGCCGGCCCCTCAGGACAGCAGTTGGAGTTCACTTTTCAAACTAGAGACACGCCACAGATGGTAAAACTTACATGAGCAAATTAAAAACTATCACAGATGGTTGCAAGCAAACACAAAAATCTGCTCGCCTTAAATTATGGCAACAAAGTATCCTCGGTGCATAACCGTGGCATTAAATGTCACATGCACTGCAAAAAACGAATCTCTTTCTCAGTATATTTGTCCAGTACAAGTATCTAAACCTCTCTAAATTTTTTTACATTTGCATTAATTAAAATACTGAGGAAGAACATCACTTATGTGCAGTGTGTGATCAGAAGGAGCAGAAAAAATGATTTCATTTCCTTGTTAAGCTACTTTTTCGTGTGTAAAAGTATTTGAAAAGTAACATATTAATGTATCGTATTCCCTTTAATTATTTGGTCTTTAAATAACCTTTCTTAAATAGAAACCTGATATAGTGGCATTTTAAAATTGTTATTTTAAGTTATAGTAATACTTCCCATTATTACTGTTTTCACTGTATTTTGTTGAGAGTTCATGAGCAGTTTTTCAAATACCCAAAAATATGTTCAGCATGGTCTTTATACCTGTTATGCATCTCAGATGGAGGAGACAGGCCGTGTTCTCTCAAACCTCTGCAACATAGTTCCGGGGGGCGTGGTCTGTTTCTTCCCCTCCTATGAATACGAGAAGAGGATTCTGGGACACTGGGAGAGTACTGGTGTCCTACAGAGGCTAGAGTCCAAGAAGAAGGTACACAAACACCAGCATTCTCATGCCAAGTCAGTTTATACAGGAGTTAAGATGCTCTTTGTGTTTTTCAGATTTTCCAGGAGCCTAAAAAAGCCAGTCAGGTTGAGCAGGTGCTCAGCGATTACTCCAAATGCATACAGGTGTGTTAGTGTGCGAATATGACTATGCTAACAAGTTATATGTACAGTAAATGACGGTGTGTTACATTAATGCAGCGCTGCAGTAATGCTGGAAGTGGCCAGACAGGGGCGCTCTTATTCTCTGTGGTCGGAGGGAAAATGAGTGAAGGAATCAACTTCTCTGACGACCTGGGCAGGTAAAACTGTTCAGAATCGCAAGATATATTATTATTGCAATATGCATAGATAATCAAAATTGTATACTATAAAGCACACTGCAGTACGACAGCAATATAGAATATTTAATAGTATGCATTAATATTAATTTCATTAACTGATGCTAAAACAAATTAACCAAAATAAATGGAGATAACAAAAAAAGAAAATAAGCAAAAGTTAAAACTACAAAGAGAATACTACTATAAAACCTATAATATATATATATTATAACACTATAATAAAATATAAACTGATTACAAATATTTATTAAAATTACATTTATTTTATTTTAATCGGTTGGCAAAGCTACATGAAGTAAAAACAAAAACATGAATAAATATTATATTAATTATATACTATATTAACTTGATGCATACTGCACTTACAGTTTTTTTAGTAGTAATACATTATATGACAGCAGGTTTTTGTTTAATCGTTGAATGAAACGTTTTTGTTTAGATGTATTGTTATGGTTGGAATGCCGTATCCCAACATAAAGTCACCGGAGCTGCAGGAGAAGATGGCTTATCTGGACAAGAACATGGTGAGATATCCTTCAGGATTAAGCATTTGCGGAAAATCTGCCCTTTCTAACTTTCCCTTCTGTTCCAGCCTCACGTTGGTGGTAAAAGTCCTGGGAAGGCACTGATTGAAAATCTGTGCATGAAAGCTGTCAATCAGTCTATTGGTAGGTGGAGCCCCATACTCCTTTTATTCAATGCTGTGTTTAACAAAAGGCAAACAAATGTAATACAAAAACACATGGTCTGATTTCAGAATATGAGCATATTCAATATAAGACTAGTCTGCTTTCTAACAGTCTTTGAGATGAGTAACAGCAAGTAGAGCTCAGTTTCTCTCTCACCTCACGCAGGTCGTGCGATCCGTCATCGTGGTGATTATGCATGTATCGTTCTGTGTGATCACCGCTACGCCCGATCAGGAACGCTGCAGAAACTTCCTGAATGGATTCGATCCAGCACACACACACACGCGACATTTGGTCCCGCCTTCGCCAGCGCAAGGAGGGTAAGTGTACTGTGCAATATGTTCTTTTACATCTACATTTTAGTCATTTAGCAGACATTTTTTAATCCAAATTAATGACGGCAAGAACATTCAAGCGCTAAAGAAAACAGGAAAAGAAATCTATTGTTTTTAAAGTAAATTGTGCAATTGATTGAGGGGCAAGGGTAGGGTGTGTTTTTTATATAAATACAAATAAGATAGATGAAAGATAGGTAGATAGTACTAGAGGTAGAGAGTCAAATAAAGATTAAACGACATCAAGATCAAGTCAGGCCCATTGCATTGTGGGATACCATGTGCTCTGCCGTATACTGTAGCTCATCCAGGAATATTCCATGCATATTATCTTTTTATCTTTTCCATATTTAAGTGGATTTTTGTGTCTTGTAAATGGCTTTTTGTTTGGTTTAGTATTTGAAATCAAAGACATAAAGATACACTGCAAAAATCTAAAGTTTAATGCAACCAGTTTCGGGAGATTTGAGTTGAAAATGAGTTGAGAAAACTCAAATCTCCTGAAGCTGGTTGTCTTAATCTATATGTTTTTTTTACAATGTAGTTATAACCACTAATACTATAATTAGTTTGTTTTTTAAAACATTAATAATTTATTTTTACAGAACACAAAATTTACAATACTAGTATTCCTGACCGTCTTTATTTCTTTGCTTTCATATCTTTCAACTTTTGCTATAAAACCATTTTTAAAAACGCAGACATTCATTAAAATATGGACAAATCACATCCCTTATGCATACTGTACATAAAGTGCATTTATTGATTTAATTTGTGTAATTTAAAATGAATTTTAACTATCATAAAAATCCTTTCTAACAATATACACTGCCATTCAAAAGTGTGGGGTCAGTCAATTTGTATTCTTTTTTAAAAATATTTTATTAAGAAATTCAAACTTTTACTCAGCTAGGATGTGTTTAATTGTGAAGAAGTGACGGCACAGATTTATACTGTAATAAACGCTGTTCTTTATGACATTTTATTCACCAAAGAATCCTGAAAAAAGTATAAAAATATTTGCAACCACAACTTTGATAATTATCATAATAAATCGGCATATTGGAATGATTTCTGAAGGATCATGTGACCCTTTAGACTGGAGTAATGACTGATGGAAATTCAGCTGTGCATCACAGAAATAAATTCTATTCTAAAGTATATTCAAATAGAAACACATTTTAAATGGTCAAAATATTTCACAATATTCATTTTTCAAGTAAATTCAGCCTTGATAAACATAAACAGCTTAAAAAAGAATACTAATAAATAAATAAATATATAAATATATATGTATGTATATATATTACTAATCTTACCATTTGTAAATGTTTGACTGGTAATGTATATATACTGTATATATATATTATTGCAATTTTATTATAAAATAAAAATGTCTTGACTTCTGCCTTGATGCTTTCAGCTCCATTTCTCAGACAGATCGATAGTAGATAGAATGTCTTTGTGGCAGAGTGATAGACAGCAGTGTTTTAATGAGACAGACGTTCTCCAGCTGTGCTCTCTGTAAGCAGTTCTGTTCTAACGACAGGAAGTCGAGGATAATTTGTTAGCCGTATGCTCCCTGTCTGATCCTTTATTTGATTCCGCAGTTCTTCCTGGAGAAGCGACAGAGACCGCCGCTCTGAGGTCATCGACTCAACAGTGTGTAAAAATACTACGCTGGGTCCTGCATTATGGATGTTTGTTGGACTACTCCGGTCTCGTGAATTATTGAGGCGGAGTTCTGCCGCCCCTGTCCCCAGGTTCTGTGTTTCAGCATGTGTTCTTGACTTTCATTTAATTAAAGCTGATTTTTACAATACCACTGTGTTTTTTGTGTTTGTAATCCAAAAAGTGAAGCCCTCAGACTCAGATGGGCTAAAACAATCGAGTTTATTTTCTGTATTAAAGATACTAACACCAGAGATGTTTGTGAGCATGGAAAACAAAATATCAAAACATTCAACCTGCTTTATACATTCTTTTTTTCCCCTTAAGGAACATTAGTACTTCATGATGTCACATAATTTTGAATGAACACAAAAAGTGCATTATTATTAAAGTCAACATAAGATGACCATAATGTGAGATTTACAAGTTAAAGTGGGTAACAGTAACTATTCACTTGATATCAGATGAAAAGAAAAGTCACTTTAAAAAATGAAGGAAGTTAGTAAATTAAAAATGGAAGGTACAATCAAGGACAATGCATTATGGGATACCATGTGCCCTACTGCATACTGTAGTTCTTTCAGGAAAATATTATGTGCAGTAAGCATTAGAGATATTTACGTGGATTTTTGTATTTTGTTTTGGATTTTTATATATTTTTTAATGGCTGCAAGAATTGAAAAGCTTTAGTTTAACATTTGAAAGCCAGGAAACTAAGTATTACATAGAAATTAAATTATTAATACTGTAATTTTCTGTTTTGTAAAACAAATTATATCTTTGCTTTTTATTTTACAGAGTCATATAATATAAAAATATTCAAGTTAAAGTTTTTTAAATTTTGAAATAATTAGCACAGATGAATGAGCACAGGTGACCAAAAAAATGTAAATAGTGAATTTCAATGTCATGTTGACTTTAATAATATCATTTTTCAGACTATTCGAATTTTAATGACATATATGCTTGTGTTAATTCACTGACCTTCAGGTTACTAAACAAGAGGCCAAACGTCTCACTCATCACTCCACAGCTCTCCTTGGAGAGACAATATTTCAATATGAGGATTGCAGCTCTTCAATCTCAGAGTAAGTTTGGCACTCAACTCTGGGTCGCCATGGTTACGCCTCCCAGTCATCCTCATCTTCTGCGGTGGGTTGCTGTGGCGCTGGAAGGGGCGGGATCACATCTGACATCCTGGCGAACGCGCCTCCGGAGCTGCCAGGTGCTTCGGATGAGTCTCCACCCGCTGGGCCCTTACCAGAGATACCTGTCAAGTATTCCCGGTGAAAAATGCATCAGGGGCGATGAAAACACCGAGACTGAGATGCTATAACGAAGCATTTCCTTCACCTTTCCTGCGCATGGCCAATTTATTGAAGAGGTCAGACATCAGGTCTCCGCCACTCACCGCTGCCCCAACTAGAAAAAAAAGACAACTGTTAGGTTATGCAACAGGAAATATAACTCTTTTGCAAAGAACTTTACACTTGATGAGACTCTATCCCCCGGTTTAATCCTATAGTCCCAAACTAAAATGTTCCAACTGAAAGAAACATGCAGTGACTGATCTTAAACATGCACACCATCTTAAGATGCACACCAGTAATGTTCTTCTCTAAGGCATGTTTATAAAAATTACTTACATGTCCTAATGGCCTAATATTGGCTCAGTCTATGAAACCAGGCCTAAGAGGACGTAAAAAATGTTTCAAGTGTGACAGCAAAGACATTATAATATTACTCTTTCTTTTTTCCCGTTTGGATTCAAAGAATCCTGAAAGAAAAGCGGTTTCTGAGCAGCACAACACTGACAATGAGCAGCAAATCAGCTTATTAGAATGATTTCTTAAGAACCACTTAAGACTGGAGTAATGATGCTTTGATCACAGATTAGATTTTAAAATATGTTCAAATAGAATAGTTATTTTTATGTTACAGTATTTATAAATATTACAGTTCTTGTTTTTGGATCCCAAATGAGCTAAATCAGTAATTTTTATTGTGCATCTTTTTTCCATTAACTTAAATCCAAAAGAAAATAGCAGGCTGGATTTTCTGTTCCTTTTGTGTTCTCCAGAAAAAACTACAACTGCCTTTGTTTTCTTTCTGCAGCAAACAGTACATATTTCACAAGCAACAAAGATTATTACTTTGCGTTCTTTCAAATCTTAACAGTGGCATTTATTCTCACCCGAGGCCTAAATCATGAGTGATTACCTCTCAGAGACGGCAAATGCAAAAGACCACAAAGTTTATCCATTGATAATATATCAGTGAAGAATCTGAAATATTTGAGACTTTGTGAGTCCAGAGTCAGTCGATTTCAGAGCAAATGTCAAGCAGATTTAAAAAGGCTTAATAGGGCAGATTTAATGAAAGTAAATTTCTCTTTTGACCTTTCCAAATACCACAGCGCTCTTTCTTATGCCAGCGATACTGAAACACAATGAATTCCTCTTGTTTTAAAAACGAATACTCTTGTACACTTAATATGTTTATCTTGCGAAATAACTGCATGTCCATTTTTACATATATTCTGTGGATCTGTGTGGTTGGATGCTAGGAGGTTGCTCGCTGGTCCAAAGCTTCTACATATGGCTTGGCTTTTTTAATGCTTTAATTAGCAAACACTAACAAGTTTCTTAGTCTAATTACAGTTTAGCTAATGTTAACACCCTCTAATTGACCCTGTTTGACAGTACGCTTTCAGTACAGACCTTGCTCTTGCTCCTTCTGTTTCTTCTTCTCCATCTTGCGCTCTTTTACATTGCGGAGGTTTGCTTTACCGATACCTCCGGCGTTTCGGATTGACTCCAGCAGATTGGCTCGGCCGTCCGACGGCTGTAACACCTTAGAAGGGGCTCCTTTTACTGTACCTGCACACACAAACATGACAGAAACTGGTGGATCAATTTGGGGTCAGCAAGTCTTTGTTTTGTTTTTTTCAGCAAAAATACTGCATCAGTTTCCTCAAAAAATACAGTTTAACACTGATAATAACAAGAAATGTTTCTTGCGCAGCAAATCAGTGGAATTCTGAAGGATCGTGTGACACTAAAGATGCAGAAAATTCAGCTTTGCCATCAGAAATAAATTATGTTTAAAAATATTGTAAAGGGGTCGACTCGCGTCTCTTTTGGGCTTGAACTGATGATAAAACTACTAATGACATTATAACATTTCTTTTGAAAGCTAAACTTGCAATTATGGAAAGGGGCGTAACATTTCTGACACATACTTGTGGGCCTCGTCCAATCACAATCCACTGGGCTAATCGGCTGGCCAATCAGAGCAGACTATGCTTGTTGGAAGGAGGGTCTTTGTACAAAATGATGTGTTTGAAACAGGTGGGACATAGTGAAGTTACAATAGTGTACAGTATTTGGAAAATAATGTGTTTTTTGAACATTAAAGCATGTCAGCACAGTCTGTTACACCAAAAAATGATCTTAAAAACAGCATTATATGACCACTTAAAAACAGACAACTGTTCATTTAAATTGTAATGATATTTTACAGTATAACTGTTTTAGAAACTAATCACAACTGCAATGTAAAGAGACCACTTGCAATAACATAGGCTTAGTTCACACTGCAGTCTAAAGTTGCCCAAATGTGACCCATATCTCATTTTCTTATGACAGTCTGAACAGCACAAATCTCATTTTTTCAAATCAGGCCAAGGCCACCTTCATATGTGGTCCTAAATCGGAAACATATCCAATGTTTTGCAATGCGACTTCAGTTTGAACTGCAATGTGGTATTTCATGTGATTTTTACATCATTGAAATGCAATGGACGTCAACATTCTGTGCTGGAGGAGGCGGGAAGATTTAAATCTTTTTAAAACTTTTTAAATCTTTTTAATCTTGCTTAACGCACTACCACGAGCAGCAGCCATTTTTATTTCTGCAAACACAGTGCGCTGCGTCTGATGTCACGTCATCTTGTGCGTATGTGGGTCACTTCAGGCTTACACATGAGACTGATGGCAGTCGCATTTAAATGACAATGTGAACAACAACGCAAAAAAGCGCGTATTTCAGCAAAAAAAATCTGATCTGAGCATTAAGACCCGCAGTGTGATCGAAGGCATACTGCGCTAAAAAGTCTTGCAAGTCAATAAATCTAAAAGAAAACCTTTTACCTGTGGGAGTGGCTTGACTTGATGTGGCATCAGTGCTGTCTGCTGTTATAGGTGGAGGTGGGGGTGGAGGGGGCGGAGCCAGGGATGTTCCAGGGGGTGGGACTGATACCTGAGCTGGCTCTGGTGGAGGAGGGGGCGGAGGAGGTGGAGGGGGCGGAGCCTCAAGCCTAAAATGAGAGTCTTAAAACACAAAGTTTTTTGATTCATTTTATGTTTATAAATAAAAAATAATAAATACATTTAGCATTTTTTAAATTTATATATGCATTTATAATTGCATAATTATAATTAAAAAATTTGTAATAAAATATTTTTATATTGTATAATGAAATAATAATTATATTTTTCCAAAATGACATGATAAATTAATTTCTTAAAAAAAAAATTAAAAAAAAAAACTCCCATAATTTAATGTTAATTATGATCCCACCAGATCCGCTAGATTCGTCATGCTCCGTGCCAAATGAAGGAAGTTCTGGGATGCTGTTGCTGGCAGGAACAGATGGTGCGAACCCTGGGCCGAGGTCAGCGCTGTACATGAGGTCATCAGCGATGCCAGGTAAGTCAGGCAGGTAAGACGGCACATCGATCTCAGGCACTTGTCCCAGGTCTGGCACATAGAAATAATTCTCTGCGGTCTGAGAGGAAAGCATGAAAGAGATGAGCTGAGCTTTCATCCTGTTTTCAGCGTATTGCTTCATTATAGTTATGACTGAGCGGCTCACCTGTCTCTCCAGCTGCTCTCTCTTGGTGATCGACAGCGGCGCATCAAACGGTTTATCTTCCTTTTCCGTCTCTAGAGAGGTGTGTGTTTTAGTCACGGCGCCCGCCAAAGGGTCAAGAAACACATATTTCTTATAGCTGAAGATACACAAGCACGCACATCGATGATTATATGAGAATTAATAAGGTTGCATCAGCAGCGCAGCATTCAGTCGTGTGTGTAGGTGTTTGTGTACTCACAGGTTTTCTGTTGTGTTGAACAGCAATAAGGAGCTGACTGAGTTGACATTTCTCGGCAGACTTCCCAAACCCTCCTCTGTCTCATCCTCAGAGCGCTTCTTAGTGTTTACACATACTGGCAAATACAACAACTTCTCCTATAAAACATATTTATGGGTTGTTTCATTAAACATATTTAACAGAAATCTGTTTATATTGTAATTTGACATTACAAGCGTAGTGTTAAACTTCTTTTTTTACAGATATACGCAATTATTTAATTAACAATTCTTAAGCGCTTGCATGGTTTTGAGCTGAAAGCTGATTGGTTGCCTGAGCTAATTATCCAATGGCATTTTTTTTTTTTAAGTTTAATGGATAAAGAAACGGTTTTCACAGAACAACAAAGAAAGCAGCAAACAACTGGACAAAAGTAAAGCAAATGGTTTTAAATATGAATTTAGAAATAACTTCTAATTTATTATTTTATTCAACATCATTTAGATCAATCAATTATTTTTTAATTTATTTATGAATTATCTTATTTAACAACATTTTTCAAGCATGAATGAACAGTTTTAAATATTCATATTTCCCTATTCCCATTCCTATTTGATTTATTATTTATTTAAATAAGATAAATACATTTTTTAAATATGTCTCTGAAATTGTCTATTTGTGATTTATTATTTATTCATGTTTTAAATATTGCATTTATAAATTATTCCTTATTTTTATTTGCAAATGTGTCTATTAATGTTGATTTTATAGTTGATATATAGTTGATATTTTAATACTACACTATAAAAAAGAAGAAAAAAAAATAGTTTATTAAAAAGTGGATGAATGTTATTTTGACTTCTAAAAAATGTTCATATTTTCATTTATTAAAAAAATAAAAAATAAATAAATAATATATATATATATATTTTTTTTTTAATATGAGCCATATGGAACCAGCAGGAAAAGGAACAGGAGCTAAAAAACAAATGATTTAATTTGTTCACCTGCAGGGCCTTGTCATCCAGTGGGCGGAGTTTGCTCTGGACTTTAAAGCGTGGCCGCTTTTGGGAGGCGGGATCTACTGCACCTGTAAAAATGGACGAATACTCCTGCAGTTTTTCTGGAGCTGGGTATTTGGCACTGGAGAACACCTACACAAACACATCAGACATATAACCACTAAATACAGTGCCAGAATTATTAATTAGTCGTTTAGCCTGTGTTTTAATCCAAAGTGGCTTAACAGCTCAAACAGTACAGCAGTCAAAATTTTGATGTTCCTAATGTAAAAAAAAATAGATTTCTCTTTGTTACTCAGGCAAAACATGACTTTTCTTAATAAGTTTTCATAACAAGCTTACACCCAACCTACAACTCGTATTCACTTTCTGCTCCAGGCATCTGTTGCAGAATAAGTTTTTTCTTCTACGCTGTGACTGACTGTCAGATTCTCAGTGTGTCTGAATCATCTGCATCACCTTTGTGGCTTTCTTGCTTCCTTTGATCTTCTGGACTCTGGCTTGAGCCAGTTTGATCCGGTCTGTGACGGACTGAAGGTGTGCACGGTTCTTCTCCACGCTCTGAGACACCCTGTCAAAACCAAACTACAGCTGCAGAACACATCTGAACACATCTTCACAAAACTGTAATATTAAAATCAAGCCTTTCTCAATTCAAACCAGTATGTTTTATTGATGTTTAACTATTTTTACCTGATCAACATTGACCATTTAAACAAAGAATATTTTTTTCTGCAAATAAACAAATTCTATTTTTAAGGTATTTCTGAATTAAATATATAAGAAGAAAGCCCTGTAATAGAGATATAATAATAAGTGCCGTCAAACGATTAATCATATCCAAAATAACAGTTATTTATTTATTTATTTATAATATATGTGTGCTGTGTATATTTATTATGTATATACAAATACACACACAAGAATGTACTAATTAAAAAAAAAAAAAAAGTTATATATACATTTTAAATATAATACAAATGATATAAATATAAATAAATTCATGCAAATATGTTTTAAATATATACTATATGTGTGTGTATTATATATATATATATATATATATATATATTATGTAAACAAAAACTTTTATTTTGTATGTGATTAATCACAATGAACTATTTGACAGCTCTATTAAAAAAATATGCAATATATATATGCATTTTACCATTATTTTATTATTAGTTTTATTCAGCAAGAATGCATTAAATTGATTAAAAGGGACATTAAAGATATTTCTGAAGAATCATGTGGCACTATATTCAAATAGAAAACAGTTCATTCCAGAATTTTTATTTTTTTATTTTATTTTTAATCAAAAAAATGCAGCCTTGGTTGATTTGCGACAGCTCAACCTGGACGAATGAGAAACTCTGAGGCAAATTCTCCAAAGATCATGCTAAATAACACAGTCCTGCAGCACATAAGCCATGAAACCGCACGTATACTGTGACCTTGGACATTTGCCAATGTCATTTGTCCTGGCTTGATATTATGAGGTCTTTTTTATTACATCTTTTGTAAGCCATCTGTGTTTACCAACCGCGCTTCTCTTTCGTTTGTCCATCCTACACAGTTTCTGTGGACAAACATGGCAAAAGGGAAAAAAGATCCCTTGATTGCAGAAGGCAGCTACAGTATACGCCAGTCGGAAATCATCAACTAAATGCAGTGGGAATGAGAGCGTAATTGTGCATGCGTACAGTCCTATCATCACTACTGAGTCAGTGTGCTCCTCTGTAGCCTACGGCACTACACACTGTCTGAGAAGACCCTCCGTTAGAATCAGGGGAAAATGACAGAAGAATGACTAAAAGAGAGGAGGGGGAAGGAGAGGCTTAATGGAGCTGACCTAGAAAAGCACTGCTTCACCACACACACACAAATATGTTCCCTGGACCCCTATGTGCCATGTTGTCATGGTAACGCTGTGGATGGTTTTCCAGCCTGTTCAGCTGGAATTAGCATATTTGAGCACTCACTCGGCATCTCACGGAAAACACACACCTTTCATTGTGTTTCTCTCCTTTGTCATTTTGACACGGTCTAATCATGCTCCCTCCTTCAATAAGCAGGCACAACGATAAGGACGGCCCAGGGCCGGTGAGAGGGGGTTATGGGCCGGCAGACCAAGCTGTCACTTACCTTAAAGGACCAGTCCTGCATCGTCATTACATCTTATGTTTGTTGAAGATGCAGCTCTGTTTTTATGCCTTGCACACATAAGTATTTGCTATGTGTTTGTTATATGTTAATTCTAATGATTTAAATATTGTTTGGGATTGATAAGATTTAAAGGCTGAATTTATTTTATAATCTAAATTATATTAGTTCAATTTTCTGTATTAATGTATTTCAATATGTAACCTATTTCTCTGATGCAAAGCTGAATTTAGTTACAGCTTGTATTTGAAGCAGAAATCTTTTGTAGCATTGTAAATATTTTACTGTTGCTTTTGATCAGTTTATTGCATCTTTGCTAAATAAAAGTAATACATTTCTTAATATAAAAAAATATTGTATTTTCAAAACTTATTATAACATATATTACACATAAAAATAAAAATATTTACCGCCATTTTTTTAGTAAAAAAAATACTTAAAAATAAAACAATATTTTTTTACATTAAAAAAAAATAATATTGCTAAACCAACACACATGAAAAAATATTTTAAAATAAAATTTGTATCCTTATTTTTGAGACCTGAATGTGCGAGTAACACTTATTTATAACATTTGTATAAACTGCTATAATATTATTGATTCTAGCCTTTTGCACTTTTACATCTCTAGTCTACACAAAAGCAATTTGCAGTATAAAAGAGTGTGTATAAATGTGTGTACCTAGTAAAGATGTCTGTGGATATGGTTTCCAGGTACTGTAACGCATCAGTGATCTGATGCACAGCCTCTTCTCTCCTCAGATCCGGCTGGATGAGCGGTACGGAGTACACCTGTCCCTCCAGGTAACGTTTCTGAGTCATCCTGTGCACATACACACCAAAAAATCATTCAATCTGTATGAGCAAAATGTGAAATATCAAGTCTAAAGTAATTTTTAATTATCTAGGGTTACATGTGTGATGTGCTATAGTTAAATATGATATGCATACTGGCAACCCACATAATATTTATGCTTTAGTGGACACTGTATGGAAATGTATGCTTTTTTTGCTCCCAAAGATACAAAGGGTCACGTATCTAGATCCAATCATGAAGAGTTTAATCTAATACAGCAACATGATCCAGCCTGAACAGAGTCACATGATGACTCTCACACACAGCCGAAGTTGAATAAACACGGTTATGTTGTGTGTCACAATACAGACCTTTTAATAAGCTGTTATAATAGTAATATGACAGGTATCTGAAACAATTTAGTTGATTACGACACTGTTTCTCATTTGATATGCATAACGCCATCATCCTGCATTCACCGCTGGAGAAGACACAGCGGCCAAAAATACAAACGGATAACTATAAAGTATCTGTGTCGCTGTTAAAATAGAAAGGAAACACTTTACCTGACCATTTATATGGCAAAAGCGCAAACGTTCAGCTGCTTGAAGGCGCTCAGTCTTTCAAGATCATAACTTCCGCACTGCCAGATCATGTGACGCGTGACGTCAGCGCGTAAAACGCAAAACAAAACAATGTATAGCCTATAAGTTATCTTCATATCAGTTAAAATGTTTATTATATATCTATTAAAACTGACTCGTGTATGAGACATTAAGACATTTGGGCATCTGTTAATAATTTTATTGTTATTTCATTGATTTTATTGATTATTTCAGAAGTCTTATTAGCCTATTATCACCATGATAATCATTGTTATAGCAAATATAATTTGGCATTCATCATGATGTATGTCCTCGTGTATTTTTCTGTAGGTTACTTTATTGTAGGCCACAAGAACCTTAAAATAATTGTGAATAAATAACCAGCTTTCGAAGGTCAATTATCTTTGTGTGGGATATTTTATGCTTCATATTGTGTAGGCGCAAACATTCCCATCATCAACTTTCTGATTTTTACCTTGTCTTCTCTATTATAATAATAATAATAATTATTATTATTATTATTGGCGCTTGCCATTATAGTGAAAAAAACTAAACAGTTATGCTGCTAATAATGCTCTCTGAAAACTTTCATTGGTAACTAAGCAACAGAAATTTAAATTTGAAGCAATAAAATCTGACACTAAGCATGTTTCATCTGTAGTAGGCATACAAACTAAGGATCTATGTCGAGGTACAAATTTAAAATGTTATACAGTTCATAATATTGATGATAAATTATTTAAAAAACGATATGCACGGTTAATATAAACAAAAAACAAAATGAATAAACAAGCATATCTAGATTTCTTATCATTTTTATATTAAGGAGATAAATTAAGCAAACTCTGCTCATTACGTGCCCCGTGACGTCACTTGCGAACGCGGCCCCGCCCCCTTCAAGCCTGTGTTTTGACATCCTCGCATCAGCACCACTCCGCGCGTCTCTTCATGCGCGCTCTGGGCACGGAGGTGGAGGCGGAGGCGGGGGTCTCTCTCTCTCTCTCAAGGTTCAGCCATTTAAATATCAACCCGTGCAACCGGTCAGGGGTACTGACACCAAGACGCCCCGCTTGGATCGGATCATTTCTCGGTTGTTTCAAGAGGAGCGTCGCACCGGGATGTCGAGCCTCCTGGAGAACCCTCTGCAGGCGGTGCTCTATCTGAAGGAGCTTACCGCCATCGTGCAGAACCAGCAGAGTTTGATTCAAACCCAGCGATACCGGATAGACATTCTCGAACGCCGGCTGGAGGATCTAGCGGTTGAGAATCGGCAGCTGCGGGACTCCAGCAGCCATCACCGGCATCCTCCCCGCTACCATCCGCCTCCGCCCCCCCGGACCTCCAGCCTGCCCCGAACCAGCAGAGCCGGGACGCCCCCGGTCCAAGTCCAGCAGCAGCAGCAGCAGCATTCCCCCCTGGACATGCAGCTCGTTCCTGCTGGACCCAGCAATGCCAGTCCGGACTCCGCTGATGAAGAAGATAACGATGCTCAGGACCCCTGCTGTCGGTCCCTGGTCCCACAGACACCTGCCACCTTGTGCCGAGCTGTGGGACTCCCACGGGCATCTGAGTGAGTTCTCATCAGTCATCACACACGTTCAACAAATCAGTCTTTTTCCTCTTGGAAAACATGAGATCGGTGAGGCAGATTACATGCGCCATCAGGATTACATAACAGAGGAATTTCACTCTCTATGTAGGCCACAGTAAATATGCAATTGCACATCAATAATTCCACGACCACGATGATTTGTTTAATTTTAATAATTCAGTATGCTGTTTTAGAGATTATGTGAGTTTGTAATCTATCAGTGCCTAAATGCATGCGTGTGTGTTGCATTCATAAACTAACACTAAAATGGAAGAAAAATGATTATAGGTAAGCATTAGTTCAGCACATTCAGGGCAAAAGGTCTTTAGAAAGAGCTTTTTAATGAACCTGATTATTTTGCAGCAAGAGTGCATTTTAAAAAAGCACTTAAAAACACTATACTGGCATGAAAACACACACACACACACACACACAGATTTATGCGCAAAGTGAGGCTTTAAGTGACATTCCCATAGTGCATGTGAAGTTGATCCGCCAGCTGGTATCTAATCCACAGTAAGAGAGAGAAAGAATGAGAGATTCAGAGTGTGTGTGTGTGTGTGTCATCTATTACGACTGCTCATCTGCTTCAGTGCACATCTCATGCTGCATTTGTAGAGTACTCCCTGTGTGTGTGTTTGTGTGTGTGTGTGAACCCCACAAGCAAAACTGGAATGATACATCCCGCTCTGATTTGTTTAATAGTAGCATTACCTTATCCTTTAGGGGACAAACACTTAGTTCTGAGTCAGGGACCATATTACCTTGTTGTTTATTTGTTTCCTATCTGGCAGAATATGTTTAGTTGTACTGGAAGTGTGAGATGCTCATTACCAATCAGTTTTAGGGCCCAATTATGCTTCTGCACGCAGCTCATTAAAGTTAATCTCACATCACTATCATCAACGTGTCTGGTTATGACAGGTATATTTTCAGACTGTTGCATCTTTATTAGCGAGTGAGGCAGAGTGTTTGCAATAGAGACTTTAATTGTTTACCAAGGTATTCACCCTCAGGCCATCAAAGATGTAGATGAGAACATTTGGAGATATTTAGCATTACAGTGTTTGCTCACCAATGAAATTTTTGCAGTGAATGGGTGCCGTCAGAATGAGAGTCCAAATAAATCATCACAATAATTCACACTTATTAAGATGTTTTTACTTTAATAAACCATTGCTTCTGGACAAAACACTAGTACTCTATGCATAATGTAATTTTCTCCAGATGACAAGTGAAATCAACTTAAAATATGTCTTAATATAATTACCAGGGTTCAGGGATTGTTAAGGCCTTTGAGGTTGTGTAGGGCAACCTGAATGTATGGCTGACACTAAAGCACATTGAAAATGGACTATGGGCTAAAAGAAGTGTATGAGCAAAATGTGGTCTTCTGCTGCCATCTAGTGGTTATTAATCGCAACTTCTTACACAACACTGTGTTTAAGTGTTATAACTTTTATAGTGTTTTTTTGTCAAAACTGTTTGATTGAAGTTGTTCAGAACGATTAGATCTATGATATTATATGAATATGTGAATGTATGAGGAATTTAAGGTAATTTACTCTAGAAATATTGTGTTTTTGAGGCCTTATTTAATGGTTATAGTGCTACCTAAGACCACGTTAATAACCACGTTTCATAAAGTTAATAGTTTTTATTTAGGTTTTATAGGCATTTGAGTATATACGGCTACGCCCCTTTGTAAATAACCGAAGTTATGATTATTATTAATCTAGAGAATCCAGAGAATTGTTCTGCATTGGTTTGATCGAGATTGAGACAAAAACCTTATACTTTGTTAATTATTAATGAACAATATAATTGACAGCAATGGTTCTTGAGGCAAAGTTGCTCATTATAAGGAGATCTATCAAATGATATGCGTGAAACACCATGTGAACCACATTAGTTCAACAACATTAGGGCCATTGTAAATGACATCACACGCATGTGGTTTATGCTATTTAACTGATTAGAGATCTCCAGGATGCTGCTGTATCGAACATGACACATATTGACTAATTTGCTATTTTTGTTTACTGTCATTTTGCTTTATTTGATCATCGCGGGTTCCCTCTTACGTCATACTCCGGGGTTCCCTTAGCCATTTATGCACATGTTCACTTTTCAAAAACAGCATTTAGAATGGACGCGCATAAATACATAATTAAAAGGCATTTTATATTTAGATATTATGGAAGATAAAGATAGTAATGCATGTTAGTTTGCTTCTTGTGTCCAATAGCATATTTATTAAAGCCCATATATCTTACTAACAGGAAACTATGCTTCTAACCACAGGTCCAGTGCTGTAGTTCAAACCTCGTACGTTTGTGACGTTGATTGCAATTGTTTGTTCGAACTTTTGGGAAACACAGAATCTTTGAACTATGCTGGTAACGCCGGAACTTGCGACCGTGGTAGGCTAATCATGCTTTTGGGAAACGCACCCCAGACCAGTGGTTGCCTAGTTATAGCTGAAAATATATTTTTCTGCCTCATAGCGCCACCAAGTGGCAGAGGGGCACAATTTTCTTAATTGACTAAATTTTGAGCTCTATACACATGTGCACCGAGTTTGGTGAAGATAACTCGTTCCATTCCAGACATTAGCATAGACGCTACTGTTTCGCGCCAAAAAGTAAATTTCATCTTATTTTAAGAATCAGAATGAGCTTTATTGCCAGGTATACACATACGAGGAAATAAATTTTTTTGGATAATTATTGATTACGGGACAAGAGGGGATGGACTTTTTCCACATGATAAAGTGTAAGTGTAAATTAGGGCTGGTATATTGGTCAGAACTGACTAATTCTAGTAATATATATATATCTTATGTCGATACCTTAAGGTCGTTCCGAACTGGCATTCTTCTGTCGACCATAAAAGAAGATCTCAAAAAGGTAGTGACACACTTTTTTTTCTAAGCAAAAAAGCTGCTGGGAATTTTACATACAAAACAGAATATTATATTAATAATGAATATTACACAATAATCACAATAGCAGGACTGCAAGGAAGTGATATGCAAATCTGATAATATTAATAGCGCTTCACGTTCTCATGCTGTGCTGGAGAGTGAAGCAAACCTATTTGATGTGCTGTCAACAAACGAGCCTCAACTCAACTACTCCTGAGCTTTGAGTTTCTCTGGACTCCAAAATTAGTGTTAGCGAATTAAAATAAACCAAATAAACCCGAGGATTTCTGAAAGAATTGCGATGGCTCCAAAACTTCATTGAAGTTAATTAGAGGCAAGCGGTTTCTAACTGGTGGGTTTAAGCCTAAAACTTCATGCATGTTTTGTTTGTAGAAATGTTACTCGTTTGATATATGTGTGACTGACAGATGTGGCTCAGTTTATTAAAGTTACTTCGAAACAAATAGAACTTATACTGTATATGCAATTCAAATACATTTCTGCATAATACTGTTTGAGGGTACTTTGGAGTGCCTATATTCAGGATTCTGAAGCAAACCCCGCACTAAGCTACAGCAATCTCTATAAGTGTTTAAAGAACATAGTATTGCATTGCATTTAAATATGTATTTAAACCTTTACAGGAGCCAGACCGTCCTGCACCAGTTCTGCTGTCCCGCACCAGAGGCCCCAGAGGGAGACTCCCTAACCTGCTCCAGGTGAGGATGACATCTTAAGTAACGAATCAATCAGAAGACGGTCAGTCTTTCTACATGCCAAACAAACAAAATGGACAATAAGAGCAAGTGAGGCAGTAAGGAGAGTGTGAATCTACTTGTTTACCGCAGCTGTCCGCATTGATTAAGTTTTCCATTCTTGAACGGTAGTGGTTTTCTGTTTGCGGCCCCTGTTCTCTTGGCCTGAGGCATTCTGGGTGATGGGATTCAAGCTAGCGGAGTGTAAGTGTGTGCGTGTTTGTGAGAAAGAGAGTTAGTGCATGCTGCAGGTGTAGTTTAACCCTCATCCGTCCTCTGTCTGATAGACTGGAAAACTCTCGGCATGGATAAGCACCGTCACTCAGGTGGAGAGAGAGTCTGTGTGTGTGTGTGTGTGTGTGAATGTGGCAGTTCTGCACTATTTTGGGATCTTTAAACCATCTGAGCTTTGTTGACTGCACATTTTATGTTGCCAACAAAACCAAGTCTTAAAAGCTCTTCTTAATTAACCATGAACAAATCCACAGCAACAGAAAATCTATACTTTTGTATCCAAATTTGAAGATATCATGACCTCATCTTTGCAGCAAACTGATAAAGACGAAAATGCTCATTATTTTTTGACCCTCGCATAAAGCTCAGAAACATATTTTTTTATTTTGGCGAAGGGGAGCTTTAAAAAGGGCTTAAAAGCAATGAAAGAAGCAAGATAAGCACACAGCCAGAGTCTATTTTTTTTCTTACCTGTAATTCAATGTGAAAAATATTTGACAGTAAAAATAGGCTGCTGTGGTTGCCAGAAATTCACTGTAAAATACAAAGATAGTGTTTCTTGTATTACAGGATGCCTGTATAATTTTAAACTTAGAAAATATATTTCATTAAGTGATGTAATGTTAATACACCAAGCTACGTAAACTACTAAAATATGCATTTTACCTATAAATAATACAAGTGGTTCAATAGAAAGCCACTTGACGAAAGCACAAACATAATTAACTAAAAATAGAAAAAGAAAAAATATATATATTTAAATTAAATTAATGCTCAGGGTCTTCTGGGAATATCCTACTATTTTTTCCACCATAAATTATATTAGTCTTACTTTTAATAGAGTGTTCAACTTCATACAATTTTTAACAGCATATAGTTATTATAAAAATTCCTGTAATTTTTACAGATTAAGATTTTGTACAGAAATTACATCACTTTTAAAAATGTACACACAATGCAATATTAAAATACATACTTTTTAATACATACTTACAATTTAGTAAATATTTTTACTATAGTGTTTCTGTAGAAATTACATGATTTATGGTGCAGATTTTTTTATGTGGTTGTGGTTGCTAGGGTGTTCTGATGTGGTGAGTACAGGTGATATCTGTAGCTCCAGTGGTTCAGTGTTGAACTGAAGTTTAATGCTCAGGTTTAGATGTGTGTTTAAATCACTAACCGTAAGCCTGAGTAAGCACCACTAATGAAGTTTAATTGATGGCAGTTTTATCGATGAACAGGAGAGAGCAGTTTAATTTTTGCAAAAGCTTATCATGGTTGCTTGGGTTGCCTAGGTCTCTGCTCGATGTTGAAACCGGTCTTCATTAACAATCTGTTTTTAAACAGCTTGAAAGCATATTTATTGAGTCATAAGACAGGAAATGACATCAAACTCTCATACTCTGTTGCATAAAGAGTGAGATCACATTTCAGTTTGGGTTGTCGTATCGATTGCGCAGCGACTTAATGATCTGTAGTGACCGTGTGCTCCAGCGTCTGTTTTCACTCTCTTCTAAGGTTCTGCAGCATTTGGCGTTCCTCAGCAGTACTTGGCGCATGAAAGATGGAAAACCCTGCTCTCTGCTCCTCGTGTATGAGTGCTTACAGAGCTTAAGTGGCCTTTACTCCAGGGTAGCAGCTAATGTGCTGACAGTGAATGCAGTCAGCAGTGTGCTTGTGTGTGTTGTAAACCCGTGTCTACACCGAGAGAAAACCTGGAGAAAATGGAAATGGGGTTGAGCTGTGTTGTTAAGCAGGAGAACCGTCCTTTGTGACATCTCTCATGATTTAAACATCTGCTTTCCACTCACAAATGCTTTTTCATGAGCTCAACGTAAGAGGAAAATAGCTTTGTCATGTATGGGGTTACGTAAGATTGTGTGGGGTGCTAACCACTGACCACCATAAATAATTAAACTAGTTTCGCAGAGAAAGTGTTTCATTTATATATGTATATATACACTTGAAAAAAGATACAATTTACAGTAGAAAAAGGCTCCTGTGGTTGCTGGAATTCGACCGAAAAAAATACGGTAACAACATTTTAGGTTTTACGGTTTTAAGTTGAGTTTACAGTTAAATACCGTAATTTCATTAACTGATATAATGTTAATATGCAAGCTATTAAAGTACTGAAATCTGTTTTGTATCTTTGAAATACATTGATAAGCACCAAATGAAGGCAGTGATGAGAAAGTCACATGATGAACCAAAGCCAATCAGAAGCATCTTTTAAATAGTAACATATATAGAAGGTGTCATTCACACAAACACTTAACACCATCATGGTGCAACTCTTTAAACTCAAATATGCAATAAACATTCATTTAACAAAATTACATGTAACACAACCCTAATAAACATAACTGATAAGAAAAAAACGAAGAATTTACCATTAACCATTTAATGACTTGTATATACTAATTGCATAAAAATTCTATGAGGTAAAATTATTGAAGTTGATTCAATGATTGAAATATGTGATTTAATTTATAAATGCATGTATAAAATATTTATATACACAAACACACAGAATTTAATTTAATTAGAAAATGTAACAATTTCATTTTTGCCTCATTCAATCAATAGTTTAAAAAAACAAAAAAATTAATAATGGTTTTTTATTTAATTGAATTTACTATTTGCTGTCTTATTTAATGAGCCGATTCCAATTAAATGATGATTTTGAAAGATGATCTGAAACCTTCGCTTGATTACCTCATTTTTTCATTAAGGCTGCGTCAAATCTGAAATCTGTGAAAGCCTGCGTGTAGTAATTAAGCAGAGTTAATTAGTCCTGAGTGCGCACTGGGTTCTTATCAGTCTAGATTAAAAGACGGTGAATCTGGGTCAGCCACTGCTCACTTGTGTCATTTGAAACCGCAGCTCGATTCCTGCTGCAGGAGAAGAACAGAAAGATAAAAAAGACGCCCAGCATGACACGGCACCGTGCTCACATCCTCCAGAATATGAGCTCTCTCCTGATCTCAAACAAAAACAGGTACGACCCAACAGACACGCATCTGCGTAAAATAATGAAGAGCATGGAACCAGGAATTAATTTTGTATCTATCTATTTCTCTGCAGATAGAGGAACTGGAGCAGAAGTACGGTGGTCCTCTGATTTCCAGGCGAGCGGCCTGTAAGATCCAGACGGCGTTTCGTCAGTACCAGCTCAGTAAGAACTTCCAGAAGATCCGGAACTCTGTTCTAGAGAGTGGGATCCCGCGCCGCATGTCTGTACGCAGGGTCCGGGTTCAGAGGGACGGGTTCTCTGCTGAACGGGCGCTGATGGAGGGATGTTCACTCATGGGCATCCCTCTCACACACTCCACGTCTCTGCCTGTGAGCACTACAACCACACTCACAAACCTGGAGGACACCTTCAGTGAACAGGTACAGGTATACCATCAACATATCTATTCAGAATTCAAGTACACAAATTATTCGTTCTATTCATTCTATTTTATTGCATTTGGTTCTGTTCCATTGCATTTAAATATGGTGTTATGTTTTATTCTATTTAGATGTTTTTGTTTCTATTGTATTCCATTCTCATCTATTGATTTATTGTCTGTTGCAGTTTATGTTCTAAATGTTGTTCTTTTTAATTTTATTCTGTTCAGTTCAAATAACCTGTTCTGTTATATTCCATTTTTATATTCTGTTCTGTGTTCTATTTTATTCCATTACATTCCATTTGATTCTTATTTCTTTTCTTTTTTTATTCTATTTTATTCTATTCTATTTAAAAAAGGTATTCAGGTATATTTGTTTCTATTCCGTTTCAAATTTCTATTCGATTAAAATATAATCTTATACTTTGTAGTCTATTCTATTCAAATATCTTGTTCTGCTCCATTTTTTTCTTTTCAGTTTAAATGTTCTTTTCTATTGGATTCTGTTCTGTTGTATTTTATATTGTCCTGTCCTATTCTATTCTGTTATATTTGGTTTTATTCAGTACAATTAAAACATGTTGTTATATTCTGTTATGTTCTATTCAAAAATCTTGCTCTTCTCTGTTGAAATTGGGTTACATTCAGATTTTTCTATTCTGTTCTAACATCTTGTTTTATTGTATTTCATTCCATTCTGTTCAGGTCTATTCAAATATGTTGTTCTGTTCAGTCATATTTAAATTTATTCTATTTGGTTGTCTTCTCTTCAGCTTCGGTTTAAATATCCTGTTATACTCCTGTTCGATTGTATTCCATTCCATCCTGTTCTATTCAAATATGGTGGTTTATGCTGTTGTTTCTATTCTATTCTATTTTATTCTATTCTATCCTCTCTTCCAGGTTCAGTCATTAGCGCGGTCTATTGACGAGGCTCTGAGCAGCTGGAGTTCTGTTCGAGATGGGGAAGGAGAGAGGTCCACTGCGGCCCCTCCCTCTGGATCCCATCCTGAGGGGCTCCTCATGGACCCCGGTGCCCTGCAGGATGCCTCGCAAAGCGGCTGTGGGGAGGGCATCCCCCGCAGCGCCAGTAAACTCATGATGGCTTTCAGGGACGTGACTGTTCAAATTGACAACCACAACTTTCGTCTCTCCTCCTCAATGCTGGAGTCAGTTTCTCTTGGTAACGGTGTAGCCAAGGAGACCAGATCAGAACCCCAAACAGGGGGACAGAAAGCAGGCCAGTCGACAACCTCGGTCGCGACAGAGCCAGAGTTTCCAGCTCCGCCACCCAGTGAGGAGGAGAACCAACAGCCAACCAGAACGGACAATACACCAGCAGGGGCGGGACTGGAGGGTAAACAGACCAATCAGATTGCATCAGAGATGGCAGAAAACAGCTCAGAGCCCATCAGTAGCAGCAGCACCTCGACATCAGCGTGTGAGACGATGATTCTGTCTCTGCCCCGCCCACACTGTCAGGACACGCCCTGCGGCACGCTCTCCACGGATATTGCACGCAAACGCCTTTACCGCATTGGGCTCAACCTCTTCAATGTGTGAGTACAAAGGGTAAAAGTCAAGTGTTTTCATCTACATGGCTTTTTTAGGTTTTGCTATATTTGAAAGTCTCAGCTGTCCCACAAAGACAGTCAAATCATCATTATTTACCTAACGCGTTTTACTACAGCGATATTGTGTTAAAACAACCTTTCAGTATTAAACAGGGAAATAGTGTGTCAGACTGTGCAGATAAAACCTGCTAAATCTAGTGCTATTATAATAGTATTTGTATGCAATTTTATTTTTAGCCTTACTTTTTTATTGTGTTGCTTTGACAATATTTTTATTTCAGTTTTGGTAATTTTATTAACTTTCACCTTTTTTTTTAGCATTTTTTTGTTCCTTTGACATTTACTTTAAATTGGGCTTGTCGAAAAACTTGTTTCTGAAAGAGGTTTGTAGTTGAAAGGTTTTTAGGCCTTACAAACAATCAGACATAATGTATTGTTTAAATTACTAACCCTAAAGAAAAGAGCTTTTGTGGGTCCGTTTGACCATGACTAAAAAGTTGAGTGCATTTTCATTATACTTGCTGTCATATATATATATATACACACACACACACACACTGACAAAAACACACACGCTTGCTAATGTATACATGCACACATACTCAAGAAGACTATATTATACTCCCTCAGGGGTGATTGTGAGACTCTTTCTCTGCTCCATTTTGTGTGTGCAGTTCTTTCAGACACACACACACACACACACACACACACACACACACAAGCAGAATAAAGCCAATCCTCAGAGGCTTCAGAGTTCATCAGCACTCAATTGAAATCTCAGATCAGATTCACTTTGACGTGCTTGACATGAGTACCACCATGGTTGCCATGGTAACCAGGTGATCCATCCATGCACACACACACACAGTTTTACTCTGTGAGGTTGTGTGAGGTTTTTTTTAAGGTTTCTGTGAGGATGTATTTTTTATTTTTTATCTATTGTCGCACAGTGAGTAAGTGGCGTGTAGCTTGTTTAGGGAGCTGCATGTGTGTGTGTGTGTGTGTGTGTGTGTGTGTGTGTGTGTGCGCATTTCCCGGTATTAGGTCATATGTGACGAGTGAAGATGTTCAGTGTGGTGAAAATAATGCACGACTCAGTGATGTCATCAGTGAAGTCCAATACTAAAGAAATATCAATATTTTTTTTTAATAATGATAAAGATTATTTTAAAATAATATTCTAAAATTTATTTTAAAATGTAATTAATTCCTGTGATCAAAACTGAATTTCAGCATCATAAAAAGTAAAAAATGTATTTGATTATTATAAATGTATTTATTGTCACTTTCAATCAATAATACATCCTTGTTGAAGAAAAGTATTAATTCATAAAAAAATGTACTGACTTGATGCTTTTAAAAGAATACTAATCATATAAAAATATAATCTGCTCAGTCCTGCTGTTACTGGCTGCTTATATAGATGTTGTGATGCACATATGGACAAGTGCGTCTGTGGAACAGAATGTCAGCAAGATGTTTACTGACGTGGAAAGAATAATCTGCATTTAAATACTGTATGCTTGTAGCTATGAATATCTCTCTTAACACACGTTCAGTATATATGTGAACCTGTGCACATGCATGTTTTTTTCTAGAAACAGTCTCACAAGCTCACACTGAACCTTAAAAACAGCAATACCGTAAAATAGTATTACAATTTACATTTTTTTTATGTCTTGCAAATGAAAACATTGAATGTACTTGCAATATACCATATTTAAGGTTACCTAATTCTCCTAATGAACATTATGATAAAGTGATAGCTCTACCGTCTTGAAAAAAATAAAAGAAAATTAGTTGTCTCACCTACATCCTTCTTGATCTTCCTGCAGCAATCCAGACAAAGGCATCCAGTTCCTGATATCCAGGGGCTTTATTCCTGACACAGCTATTGGTGTGGCTCACTTCCTGTTGCAGAGGAAGGGCTTGAGTCGACAGATGATTGGAGAGTTCCTGGGTAACAGCAAGAGGCAGTTTAACAGAGACGTGTTGGAGTGAGTTGTGTCTTTATAAAGTTTAATGCACTATAGTTTTCTATGTATCACCAAATTAGTCCCTAGTCATATAAAACAGTTATAATATTAGCTGAATTAAAAACTGCTCATTATAGGATCAGACTAAGAATTATTTCCAGGTAAGATTACAGTATAGTTACAGTATGTTTAAAGCTTCCAATGCACTGGAACAATAACAATAATAAATACCAACAATGTAAACACAACTGACAAATGATGTATGGACATAACATAATATAGTATACAAATACAGTATGCTATAGTATAAAAAATGTATAAATATAAAATCCATAAAAACATATTAATATGGTTACTGCATATAACAAATAATAATAAATAAATAAACAACATTATAAATTATAATGTAGTTTAAATGAACATTATAAACATCCATTAACATTGCAAACATTATAAACACAATAAACAAGTACATATTTCACAGAATACATAAACTCTATGTATATGCTATTTACATCATTGTCAAAAATATGCATGTTTTTTGCAATGCAAATAAAAAATGCTAATTCTAAAATTATATATATATACGTATATATATATATATATATATGACTAAATACACCTGACTGCATAAGCTTCTATTAACCAATGCATGAATATAACCGCATATCAAGGATGGGGGGGGGGTTTATAATCACTAAAGGTACCAACCACTAAAGGTAATAAGAGCACATTTTCACAGTGCTGGAGCCTCATAAATTGGGCTCTTAATTTAAACAGAGCACATTTATGACTTTTTTGTGGTCTCTTTCTCAGCTGTGTGGTGGATGAGATGGATTTCTCCATGCTGGAGCTGGATGAAGCTTTGAGGAAGTTTCAGGCTCATGTGCGAGTTCAAGGAGAAGCACAAAAAGTTGAGAGACTCATCGAAGCGTTCAGGTGAGGATCACAAACAGACCAGTGCTGAAAATGAAGAGTCATTTCCTAGACACCTACTGTAGCAATTTTCCAGAATGTGGTAGTTTTATCCACTGGGTGCAGAACATTGAGTATAATGTGCATTAATGCTGTTCTATCTTTCAGTCAGAGGTATTGTATGTGTAACCCTGACGTGGTGCAGCAGTTTCATAACCCCGACACCATCTTCATCCTGGCCTTCGCCATCGTTCTGCTGAACACAGACATGTACAGTCCCAACATCAAACCAGAGCGCAAGATGCTTCTGGAAGACTTCATACGCAACCTACGAGGTGTGTTAATGTGCGTTGTTCATTAATACCGTAGCCTGTTGGTGTTTTGAGGCCAGAGATCAGATATTTGATTTAAAATCTTGCCAGTTTTAATCAGCTTTCCATCTTCATGTTTAAATTTGCATTTTTTTCATATCAAAAGAGACGTTTTGATTATCTCCTAGGAGCGTAGGCAGTGTGTCTGTGTGTGTGTCTTGGATGGATTCCTGGTCTCTGATCAAATAGTTTTTGATCTGTTGCCTACTTTCCACAGATATAACAAACACATACGGTATAAGAGAGCTGCACTTTAAAGGGAAATGTAAAGACATAGGGACTGGAACAAAATCAGAGCGTGCTATTAGTCGAGTTCTGGTTTATGATGGGACTTTTCCAGAAGCCAAATTAATCTGCACTGAGAAATTACACTGTGACACAATGGAATAAAAATATAAAAAATCAGGTAATTGCTACTTTTTATCTCCCAGTCAGACTCTTTTCTGAGAGTTGAATAAACTCATAAATGTTTTTAATTCTGACTTTTTTTCTTAGAACTCTGAATTAAAATACCTCACAGATACAAACTCGAAATTGCGAGTTTATAAATGATTTTTTTTTCTTAAAAAAGTTGTATTTTGTTTGTAATTACGACTTTTTCTAGGAATCCCAATTTTACATTTCACAATTAATAAGTCAGAAATGTGGGATTTTTGATTTTTAAAAGCCAGTGTCAGAGTTTGTGTTTAGTTTCCTTGTGTTTTGCTCCCCATGTGTCCGCCCTTGCCCATATTTGGTATTTCCTGTGTCTATGTGATTATTGGTTGATTTACTCCCAGCT
Organism: Enteromius viviparus; assembly: GCA_032353835.1. Classification (NCBI taxonomy): domain Eukaryota; kingdom Metazoa; phylum Chordata; class Actinopteri; order Cypriniformes; family Cyprinidae; genus Enteromius; species Enteromius viviparus. The sequence goes on along the minus strand of JAUCNO010000535.1, from coordinate 4,800 downwards.
GTCTGCCCCAGGTGTCCTTAGTTCTGTCCTCGTTAGTATGTGTATTTAAGCGTTTATAATTAAAAGCATCGTTTGCAAGACCTTTGCTTTGTGTGATCCATCAGCCACAGCCAGCATGACAGAAGCAGTGACCAAAACCGAAAAAAAAGAAGGATGATCACCTATCATCTCCTCAACGGCCAGGATGCCGTCCTCCATTGACCAGCTTGCGTCTCGCCATTCAGCGGATTCCGCTCCCAGAAGTGGTACGGTATGGAGACAACTCCGGAAAACTGTACTATATGGAGGCCCATCAGTGCCAGCTCCCCAGAAGCGGATCCAGATTCCAGCCCTCTGTGTACGGAGTCAGATTTGTGGATTTGTACTGATCCCCACGAATTCCAATCCGCAATTTTTACGATCCAGTTCCAGAGTTACGGCCAGGAGAGCCGATCACGATTCCAGTTCCTGATTTATGGCCAGAGCCGTTTCCGATTCCTGTTCATGTTTCTCGGCCAGTAGTGTCGATCCCGATCCAAGTTCTGGCCAGGAGTGCTGATCCCGATTTCAGTCCCTAAATTATGGCCAGGAGTGCCGATCCCAATCCAAGTTCCAGAGTCTTGGCCAGGAGTGGCGATCCCGATCCAAGTTCCAGAGTCTTGGCCAGGAGTGGCGATCCCGATCCAAGTTCCAGAGTCTTGGCCAGGAGTGCTGATCCCGATCCAAGTTCCAGAGTCTCGGCAGGAGTCCCCATCCCGATTCCAGTCCCCAGATTATGGCCAGGAGTGCCGATCCCAATCCAAGTTCCAGAGTCTCGGCCAGGAGTGCCGATCACAATTCCAGTCCTTAAATTACGGCCAGGAGTGCCGATCCAGATTCCAGTCCCTAGATTGCGGCCAGGAGTGCCGAACCCGATTCCAGTCTCTAGATTTGTGGCCAGGAGTGCCGATCCAGATTCCAGTCCCTAGATTGCGGCCAGGAGTGCCGATCCCGAATCCAGTTCCAGAGTTACGGCCAGGAGTGTCGATCCTGAGTCCAGTCCCAGAGTTAACGCTGCAAGATCTCTCCCTTGAACTTGTGCTGCAAGAACGCCCTCCAGAGTTTGCTGCATGAGAAAGGTCTCATAGGCCCTAGTTCCCTCCTCTCCTTTGGTGCCCGTCTGTCCACCAGCTCCAACGGGCTCTAGATCCACCTCGGTCGGTCGGAGTCCTCCACCCCCCTTCCCCGTGGGATGTTATGAGGTGCAAGGACGCACCTTTCCGGGAGGGGGGAATAATGTCAGAGTTGACAGCTGACACTATGTGATAGACACGTTTTTGGTTGGTTGATTTACTTCCAGCTGTCTTTCCTAGGTGTGCTTAGTTTTGTCCTCGTTAGTATGTGTATTTAAGCATCTGTGTTTCAACCCTCTGTGTCAGTCCTCAAGTGTCAACCCGCATGTTTTCTGTTTTACGTCCTTACGAGTTTATGATTAAAAGTATTGTTGGCAAGACCTACGCTTCATTTAATTCATCAGTCATAGCCAGCGTGACAGCCAGAATTGAGTTTATAGTTCTATAGAATTATTACTTTACATTTTGCAATTAGAAACTTACAACGGTGAGATATAAATTTAAAATTCTAAGAAAAAATGCCTGAATTGCAAATGAATAAATCCTTTCTCAATAACTCACAATTGTAAGATATTATGATTCTGAGCAAAAATTTAGAATTTAGACTTTGTAAGAATCCTAAGTTTATGTGAAATGTGACCTCTTCAGAATGTCTGAAAACATCAGAATAAAAAATGGCTTTTTTAACTTTTACTTTTTAAAAAATATTTATTCCATGGTTTTCTACATCTTCTCTATATGTTTTGGTCCTTGTTAACAAGAAATACATTCCTGTTGCAGACAAGACAATACAGAACACGGTTCAGTTTTCCAAATTCAAGCTATATTCATGCATTAGTTTTTAAAATGTTCTAATAAATGACAAAATTCACCTTCAGGAGTGGATGATGGTGCAGATATTCCACGGGAGATGCTTGCCGGGATTTACGAGCGGATTCAGCAGAGGGAGCTGCGATCTAACGAGGATCATGTGACTTACGTTACCAGAGTGGAACAAAGCATTCTTGGGATGAAGACTGTGAGTCACTTCTCTACCAATTATACACAAAGGTCACGTAAATGTGAAAAGTGCATCACCTTTCAGTTCAGTTTGCACTTGTTACAGATTTGAAAAGGTGATTAGAGACAGTGAGATGTCTGACCGAACAACGGGCTTCTCAACATTACATTTATTAGTGGGTCTTGCTGAGCCAAAGATCAGCATTACTATCACTCATACCAGTGCAATGATTTCAAAAAGCTCTAATATTAAGTACTGAACTTAACCTGAACCGTTTGTCCTACACAAAAGACTCTTTTTTTTTTTTTTTAGATTCCAGTTTCTGTTTTTTTTTTAAGGGGTCATATGATGTGATTTCAATGTTTACTTTCTCTTTAGAGTGTTACAAGCTCTTGGTGCATAAAGAAGATCCGTAAAGGTTCAAACACTAAAGTCTGAAAACCAAAGAGATATTCTTTATAAAAGTTATGACTTGTACACCCCCCTCACAAAACAGCTAGTTTAAACATGCCCCCACTTTTCTACGTCACAGAGTGGGTTTATTTTCAAACAACGCCCAAATGTTTACACATAGAAGGCGGAGCTATTATTCTGGCTGTAGTGTTGCTGCGGGCGCCATGTTCTGGAGACGCTGTGTGTTGTTGTGAAGGTTAAACTACTTTGTTTGTGCTTCCAAAAGAGGACACAACTAGAAATCAGTGTTACGTTGTGTTTCCAACACTGTTCTATTCTACCTCTGCAAGTTACATTTTCTTATTAAAATAATAACTTACTATTAAAACGTGAGTTTTGAGCAGTGAAGGGTAGCTTGTTGTTTCTCCGATCACGAATGCAGACATGGTGTTAGTTTAGGAGTCATGATGCAACACGACAAATACATTTAAGTCATGATAATCAGTAATTATGTCTCCGCTGGATGCAACTAATGCCTGGTTTGTAATGTGTTTTTTATTGATTTGGTGTCATAGCACCGGGACGCGGCATCGGTTATGGTAAGGGGAGTAACATTTCCACCAAACGCTTGAGGTATTTAGCCAATCACAGTGCACTGAATAGCTGGCCAATCAGAGCACACCTGCTTTGTTTTACACAATGATCTTTGTACAGATCGACCTGTTTCAGGAGGTGGGACTTAGAGGAGAAACAATAATGTACAGTATGCAGAAAATAATGTTGTTTTTGCACCATATAATGTTCTTTTTAGCAACATCATATGACCCCTTTAAGGAATTCATATTTAGAAAATGCAATTACATTGTCAAAGATGAGATGAATTTATGTTGTTTAAATATAAAAGTTCATGAGTTCGGGTGCATTTTATGTTTTTGATTCGCTAAAAAGATCCAGAGTTCAAGAGTCAGATTACTGGTTATGCTATATTGTATGTTTTTGATTCACTAAAAGGAACTGGCTTTTAAGATTAATTCTTTCAACAATTAGGCTGCACTGTTTGTGCTGTATGCTTTTGATTTACTAAAAAGTACTGGCTTATAAGAGTCATTTGTTTGTGAATTATACTGGTTACAATCATTTTTTTCAATTCACAAAAAAAAAACAGCAGCTAATAAGAATCATTTGTTTCAGGTGCTTCTGATTCACTAAAAATATTCTAAATTCTATATTTTGCAAATGATTCTAAAAACAATTCTAGAAATCTATTGTTCTTTTCAACGGAATGATAATTTATATAATAATTCACAGGTCTTTGCACACTGAGTTTCAATGAGAAACAAATGTTTCGGACCTAAAATAAATAAATAAATAAATACTGTCATAAAAAGGTCCAGATCAGGTTAGATTTTCTGCATCCGTAATAAGCCTTAAGATAAAAAAAGACAATGAATATGAAACAACAAAAACAACAAAAACAAAAAAAACGCACCTTCAAGCTTAAAATGTTTAAACTATTATTACCCAAAAACTTGCAAGTCTTACGTTTGATTAACATGATGAGGTAAAAATAAACTTTGCTCACTGCAAAAACAAGTGAAATTCACATTACAGTTTCTGGTCATTAATTTTTCCCACCTCTGTATGCTAACAGCTGTGTGAATGAATTTATCAGTGCGTGAGCGACTAAAAACAGGAGATTTGATTTGAAACTGCTCATTAGTTCGGTGCTATAAATTTAAGATTTCACATGACAGCGCTGCACAACCTCCATATGAAATATTAATTCCATTCTTCAGTCCATACTGCACCAGACACCCCTCTTTTCATTTCCTGTGCTGATGGAAACTGCATCCTCTGAATTGGATTCAGACGATATTTGATCTCTTTCTCTCTTCCTCAGATACTGTCGGTTCCTCACCGTAGGCTGGTGTGCTGCAGTCGACTCTATGAGGTCACCGATGTGAATAAACCACAGAAACAGGCCTCACATCAGAGGGAGGTGTTCCTCTTCAATGACCTGATAGTGGTGAGAGACGCGCCTGTTCATATCTAACAACATATTCAAACATGATGTACAAACAACTGAAAATATATACTTTTTTGTTTTATGATATTAGATCCTCAAACTATGCCCTAAGAAGAAGAGTGCTGCCACATATACGTTCTGCAAGGCCATGGGCTTACTGGGAATGCAGTTTCATCTCTTTGAGAATGAGTGTAAGAATACAAACACAAACAAATACACTATATTACCAAAAGTTTTCGCTCACCCATTCAAATGATCAGAATCAGGTGTGCTAATCACTTGGCCTGGCC
>JAUCNO010000534.1:0-28141 GCA_032353835.1 Enteromius viviparus | reverse complement strand
AACTTGTAAATGACTTGTAAATTAATTAACTAAACATAATAATCACTTACTAATCATTTGTGAATGTTTTGTAGATGAACATTTCATCATTAACTAATCTCTTATAAATGACTTATCCGCTATTCTAAAGTGTTACCAGTATCTGTTGCAGTTTTAAAGGCTTGTTGCTTTACTTTGTTTGACCCTTGCTCTTCTTTACGTTTCTCCATTTATCAAACATGCTTTCAGATCTCAGAGGACTGTGATGTCTCTGTCCATCAAACCTCCTTTAACTTTGATAATAATAAAAGACTGCAAATATAGCAGAGAAGTTATTGTTCAAGGATGAAGAATTAGTACAAAAAAAAAGATTTACTAGCCTAGATTTTTTTTGTCTTGTTTCTACAAAATGTTAAATTAAGAAGAATTTTCTAAAAGTAAAAATATTGTTCAAAATTAAGTGACTTTTTGCTTAGAACAAGCAAAATAATCTGCCAAGGGGATAAGCAAAATAATCTTATTTTAAATAGAAAATAAGATTATTTTGCTTATGCCCTTGGATGATTATATTTTGAAATAGAAAATAAGATTATTTTGCTTATGCCCTTGGATGATTATATTTTGAAAACAAGACAATGATTTATTTCTTTTAGATATTTTGGCTGGAAACAAGAAAAAAATCTTGGCTAGAGAAGCATGTTTTGCAGAGTAGTCTTCCAAAGTTTTAATTTATTAGCACAATGCATTTAAGCTTCAAAGATCCATTATGTTGGAAGAAATGAAATATTGTGCATTCTTCTATTGAAAATGTCTGTGCATGGCAAAATGTAATAAATGGAGCATATTCAGACATTCTTATCGATAGCTGAATGCATTGCTAAATTAACCAACCATCTGATAAACAACCATGCTTTTGGCAAGCAGCAGACTTGCAATTTTTTGAAAATCAGAATAGTTTTCTGCATCAGTTCCATGAGTGAAGAATAAAAGTGCCTTTATATAGTGGCATTTATAACTGAAAACTGTCTATTTTCCTATTTTTAATGTTAACGTTAACGTTACATTGCATTATTAATCCAGTCCAAAAGCAACTGAATATTGCACGTTTGCGTGTGAACATGTGTTTATAAAGCGTGGAATGTCTAAAATGGGTCTATCTGGTCATGCCCAGTGACAATCATTTGTCAAAATCAGATAATGACGATAAACAGCTTTTCTTAAAACGTCAAACTAAAGCTTGAACTGATGAACATACACAAAAGACAGCAAAGGAGTGCACACATTTATTTAGTCTTTTGTGAAGTGAACATAGAGCACATATAAACACATGTACTTTTGCACGTTAGCACAGGTTCATGTGTTGATGGGTGACAATTAGTTATGTGATGGAGGGCTCCCAACTTTAGACTGGGCCTCATTGCACTGTCATTAACCTCAGATGCCGCAAAGTCAACCGGGCAAAGAAAGGCCCCTTCAGTATTGAAAACCTAGCTTAAAACTCAACATACCTTTTGACACAGCACATCAGCTCCTGTCATTCTACACCCACAATCTGAAGTAGAGCTGATCACCTCTTCCTATCTCATATCAGTATTCAGACAAACATGTCAGTCCAACACTAAACATTCTCCCCAGGGTAAATCACTAAGGAAAAATTCAAATACTTAAGTAAGGACCAGTTCTCACTATCCATTTATTTAATTTAAATCCATTAATTTAAACTATATATATATATATATATATATATATATACATATATGAAAAACAATGTCAAAACTACATTCATGACCTACTACGGTCATATGAGGCCTCAAAAGATTCGTCTTGAAATGTTACAACTGATGCCATAAGCCATAAGATAATGACAACATAATTTTGGTGATGGGATGGAATTTTCATTTCCCTGAATTCAGCAGAAAGCTTAGCAGACTTCCACTAATTGCAAATGTGTGTTGGCTTTCATTGGTTGAATACACATAATCTTACCTTTGCAGGAACACGTCAAGCTTTTCATACTCGTCATTTGAAGTAGATTAGAAGAGGAGGTGAGTAGAGACTGGGAGGGAAAAAAAGGTAGCTATACATAATATATATATATCCAAAGATTTTCATTTGGATTAGGTCTGGAGACTGGCTAGGCCACTCTGGAACCTTGATATGCTTCTTACGGAGCCACTCCTTGCTTTTCCTGGCTGTGTGCTTTGGGTCATTGTCATGTTGGAAGACCATAGCCACGATCCATCTTTAATGCGCTGACTGAGGGAAGGAGGTTTTTGCCACATATGTCACAATACATGGCCCCGTTCATCCTCTCCTTAATACAGTGCAGTCGTCCTGTCCCCTGTGCAGAAAAACACCACCAGAACATGATGCTTCCAGCCCCATGCATCACTGTAGGTATGGTATTATTGGGATAATACTCATCATTCTTCTTCCTCCAAACACGGCGAATAGAGTTAAGACCAAAAAGGTCTACTTTGGTCTCATCTGACCACAGGACTTTCTCCCAAAACTCCTTATTTGACACAGTAATTCCCAAATAAATTGTTAAAAAAATCACATCTTTTTATATTCTGTCTCTCACAGTGGAAATGCACCTATGCTGAAAATTGTAGACCCCTCCATGATTTCTAAGTAAGAGAACTCGCACAATCACAGGGTGATCAAATACTTATTGACCTCACTGTATATACAGTGTGTAGCCTGTATGCTACAACATAGGATGCTAAAACAAAATTAGTGATATAGTCTTATGGATTTAAGTGAACAAGTTTAAGAAAACAAGATTTTAGTAAAATGTGGCCCATTTAAATTAATACAATTGTAATATATTGAGATGTACTACAGAAATATGCATTTTAAAAATGACCGAAGCACAAAGGACCTAACAATAACTAATTACAGAAGAGCATGTTGATAATCAGTTTTTTATCTCTCTTTGCATATGAACTAAACTACAGGATACACATCTCTTTTTACATCCTTTCTTTGCCTCCTTCCTTCCCTTCCTTCCTCTCTCACTTCTGCTGCTATACAGAATAAGGGATTTCCTCGAGACTAGACAAAATCCCCTCTTGTGTGTTTCAACTAAACACTAGGTGTCATGTTGTCATTTCAAGCCACCTGAGAAGTACCATCAATAAGGGTAAAAGCTTTCTGAATGACATTCAAATGACATCCAGCCAAGAATTAGTTAAAACAACTTAAAAACTAGTCTAAATGCTGTCTTGAGCAACCAGTGCTGTACTGTTTCAATTACTCAAATTAGGTTTGAGTGAAAATATAGCTCTCCTATACATAGAGTCATCCTGAAAAGCATTCGTAGCCATCAAAAAAGTCAGTGTATAATTTCACTTTAATAGTTGAATGTGACAGATTGTTTAACATATGAGGAAAGTAAACCCGCTTAGATTACAGCATTTAACAAACTTGTCTGCTGTTTAACTTAAATCCAGTCGACAGCATTTATCTAACAAAGTCGCTTTCAGGTTTGATCTAAACAGCCTGTTTTTAAAACGTCTTCATACGTCACATGGCCATATTTTTTAATTTTCATAACAAATGGCATCTCCAGGTGAAAACGAAACAAAAAGAACGTAGCCCTAACGTTAAAGCAACTTACCATTGTTTAATCTGTCGTTGTTAATACACCATAAACTGACGTCGCATATACTGCATCTGAAAGAGACACCAGCAGCTGATAAGAGAAAATAACACAACTCTTTCAAAGCTTTTGGAACTCTAGTCGTTGTGCTGAGGAAGCGCCTCCCATGCGCACTGCGCAGCTGCGTGGAAGTGAACGTACGACCAGAATGCCTTGTACCTTGTACCCTTGTGACCTTGTTTTTGGCCATGTACCAGAATGTGCACTTTAAAGTGAACCCACAGCAGTATTGCTAAAATATTTACAAAAAAGCAAATCAAGCTGGCGCAAAGGGGCTGTGTCCGATTCGCGACAACACAATGTCAATCATTGCTTTTGTGAATGGATTGTTTTTCAAGAAACAGATGCACATTTTGTTTACTTAACAGAAAACTTCCGCAGTATTCTGAAGGGAAAACTTTGTTGCAGATGGTGTAGATGAAATCACTGACGGGGAAAGCGCTGGGATAATGAATTGGTTAGTGTTCAAGTCTGACAGTAGCCTACTTGCTCTTCTTTATTCATGTTGTTTGTTTGTTATTTAGAGCTACAGTTTGCAGTCCAAAGTTCACATACACTTTGCGAAATCTGCAAAAGGTTGATTATTTTTAACAAAATGAGAGGGATCAAACAAAATGCAAGTTATTTTCTTATTGCACAAGAAAAAATAATAAAATAAATGACCCAGTTCAATACATTTCATACACTTGATTATTAATACTGTCATTACTGTACTGATCCAGTTAAATGACTCTTTAGAAAAATCTTGGGCCCCACAAATTCGTTTTTAACAACGAAGACAACTGAGGGACTGAACTGTCACAGAATAAATGTTGCATTAAGAACCAAGGCGTGAAAACTTTTTGTATCTTTAAACTTTTGACTATACGGATTATTTTCTAATTAGCATGTAAATCACTTGAAAATTTTGTCATCATTTATCCTCGAGTAAATCCAAATCTGTATTAATTTCTTTGTTCTGCGGAACAACAAAGGAAGATACTTAAAAGAATGTTTGCAACCAGGCTGTTTTGGGTTACCATTGACTTCCATATAGGAAAAAAAATACTATGGATGTCAATGGTGCTCCAAAACAGCCTGTTAACTACTTGAGGTTGAGTACATGATAACAGAATTTTCTTTTTTGGGTGAACTGTTCCTTTAAGCTTCTTTGGTGGCTTGTGTACCAGCTAAGGTCAAAACTTTATTTTTGTCCCTCGCTAGAGAAGTAATGCTGATTGGTGGATGCACCAAACTAAATTATTACAAACTCGTACAATAAAAGAAAATTGTTTACTATTAGCAAGATTGGAATTAAAGATAAAAAAAAACCCTCATCTCGCTTTTGCTGAAATTGAATTTTTATTTACAGAATATCACATTTCCCAGTTACTTGTTTGTGCTAATAAGATTAAAATCCAAGGCACCCAAATGATTAAAAAATGATTTAAGGTTTTGATCAAAAATGTTTGTTTATATTAATGAGGGTGAACAACACATAAAATGATTAAAAACCAGTATATGTTTTTACAGACAGTAAGATGTAAATGGAAGCAACATGAGATACAGCATGATAAGAATCTGGTTTACAAACATTCAATACCATCAAGTCATTCTGACATAGACCTGTCCACAGCAAAGTGCATAAAGCTACCCAGCACACAAGAACATTCATTGGCTGGACTGAGATATGTAAAAGGTTTTAGCATTTTTAAACAAAAACTGCAAAATGAAAATAACAGTACAGGCTCTAAAACATTCCTCCTTTCTCAAAACAGGAAAAAGTGACATGTCTTGGGTTTCAATAAGATCTCACAGTGCAAGGCCAAACATTTGATGCAGCACACTTAAATTCTCATTACAGTACTGACTGCACGTGGTACAGTGCAAGTGTTACACTGCATGTCAAAACCAATGCAGTGATATGAGGATACAGAAAATATCCATTATTCCAATCTAAGTGACCTTGTTCAGGTGCTCGTTCTATTAAAAAAAAAAAAGGTTAAATTATTCTATAGGATGCAAATCAGTTTTTGAAGTTTGGGGCATTGCCAATTTTCAGTAAAGATTTAAGACAGGAAAATTACCCTAAACATAGTATATCACCCTCAATAAAAATGTTTTTTTTTTTGTTATAAGAACACATTCTTGCTTGACCTTTAACAAATAACATAAATGTGGGCAAAAGCACAAAGATAGTGACCCATCAAATACAAAATAGAGACATTTGAAGATCTAAAAATATTCCATAATTACAAGTAACATCTTATGAAATCAAATCTAACAGTCTTAAATATACTTCATAATTCAATAGATAGAACTTTCACCCATTACCTTCGCCGAATCAATGCTGGTATATGACTATTTCAAGGGAACCCTCATTATAAATAATATTGCAAGTATTTGTATACAGCTGTAGCATTTTATCAGGTTTTGGGGAACCATAAGGACAGCTGAAGTGGCCACTAGGATGATCTTTCAGGAGGAAAAAAGTATAGACTATTTAAAATCCTCCATTTCAAGGTTTCAAAGCTGTCACTCTGAAAGATATTTTAAGGTGGTGTGATAACATTAGATATGAAGGTATATGAGCTAAATGTGCAAATAAAAGCTGTGTGTGTGCGTGTGTGTGTGTGTGTTCCTGAAGTTATGACCTGTGCTGGTGTGTGGATTGCATATTTATGTATGTGTATGTGAGAGTGTTTGTAACTGATAAAAATCCTAATGTGGTGGTGGTACCAGAGTGGGAGGTTTGGGTGCAGGTGAACTGGTTGGGATCACACCAGTAGCAAGGAATATGATAATCAGTACAATGACAAGGACTATCACAACAATAACTACAATCAGCTTCACGTTCTTCCACCAGTAAGCGCGAGCAACCTTCTGAGAGGTGTGCTTGAAGTTCTGGGCCTAAGAACCAGAGAGAAAAAAAATATATAATGTCAACCAGTGTGAAGCTTGGGGAAAATCAGCTTCAGCAAGGACACATTCAATTGATCAAAACACAGGTTTTTTTTTACGTTTTAAAAACAATTTGAACTTTCCATACATTAATACATAATAAAGCATAGCTAATACGTAATATTTCTTTAGCACCAAATCAGTGTATTTGAATGATTTCTATAGGATTATTTGACAAGATTGGAGTAACGACTACCGGAAATTCATCCTTGTCATTAGAATTATTTGCATTCTAAAATATTAAAATAGAAAACAAAAATTGTAATATTTCACAATATTACTTTTTTTTTTAAATCAAATAAATGCAGATGTTTCATGAATGACAAAAAAAAAAGTATTTTTCAGAAATACTGAAAAATCTTACTAAAGGCTGCAATTCACTACATAACTTTTAAACTCGGAGCAGATATTTAAAACACTAGGCATCATACACTTAATGACTCTGCAAAATAATCACAAAGGAAAACTGCACACAGCGGAGGATCATACACTCACACAGAAACGTGCGCCTTGTTTCTAGGAGATGCACGACAAGTGAAAACCAATGTGTTCTGAAATCAGCTGAAAATACCAAAAATTGCGTAGTGTATTCCAGGCTTAACTCTAAAATTATAAATGGTAATGTACATTGTAAAAAAAAAAGCGTGCTGGGAGTACAGCTGTAATTCGTGATTAGAACTAGAAGTATTTTTTTTAAAGACACACCCCAGCTTGCAGGTCTTCAGACTTGCCCATCAGATCATCCAATCTTTCTCCACGGGCCAAGATCCGATCTACATTTTGGGTCATAATATCCTTGACCCCATCCACTTGAGACTGCAGAGATTTAACTCGATCCACATCCTGTGAAGACTCTCCTTCTCTTGGCTCCTGCATTGAGAGGGATTAAAAACAAAACATGATCAGAATTGCTCTGAGTATTCATAGTTATTATGAAAATCTAGCATTGTAGTACACTACTATTTTCACCAGCTAAAATGGTTTTAACTCAATTATTGCCATCTTTTATTGCAGTGTCAGTTGGAAATATCCATTAATATACATTAATTTTATCCATTAATTTTAACTGAGACTTTTCTTTGCACAAAGAGATCAAAAATACGTGTGAAACTCTTTACAACATACAATCATTTAGACGCATCAAATGTGTGCGAAAAACAATGTCTTTGTATGATTTTTAAATGCATATGAATGTATACAGAGCTACATTGAATAATTTAAGCAATTAAAAACATACAGTAAGGGGTTTTATACAGTGCTGCCCATTTCTACATTCATTAAAATGTCAACCTCAATTAAAAAAACTACAACACATTATATGAAAAACTGTGCACAATATTGCCTTTAGATGTGAGATTACATGTGTGATATTGACAAAAGCGATGCAACAAGATAGCTTTACCACATTCACACCTCAAAACACTAATAAAGTACTGCAACACTGGTAAACCCCATAATAAACACTTTTTGTATTAATTCATTTTGCAACTTGAGTACTTTCCCCCCATGTGTAGCCATGTTAAACACATTTAAGTCCTTTTGCACTGCTTAAACGTAATAAACAAAAGAGGTTTCCAGGAGACCAAAAGCCTTGCTGCGTCACTACCTGTTCTACCCTTTCTATTCTAGTCAATGGCTGAGTGTGTTGGTGTCACAAGGCCTTCAGAATGGCAGAAAGCTATTAGGTAACAGTGGATGCTAGATGGGGTGAAGTATAATTATTGTGGCAAAATGGGACCATGTGATATCTATTACTACAATGTGATAGCACAAAATAATAGCAAGTAAAATGTATCAATTTAATTATCCATCTAATTTAAAGTTACAAATAAACCTTTCAGACCAGCAGTTTTCAAAATACTGACGTAGAACGAACTTTGCGACAGTTAAAAATCGCTGTGGAAGTCTTATATTGTGGTACAGTTGAAATTTACATAAAAAGATCTACTGTTGGTCAACTTCATCTTCAGCAGCTCAGCATGCGGATCTCACACTTACAGTTCACTTCAACAGTCAAAGGCGACGTGTGATGTGATCAGCATATTTGTAAACTCTAGTTAAAACATATTTAAATGTAAAGTTGTCCTTTTAATAAACGTTGATCTCAACAGTTGGTTGTGTCTTTTTAAGCGGTTATGCTTCACAGCTCAAGGTAAATTCAATCTATCTGTGTAAACAAATCTGTACAAGTAATGTGTATTGCAAATTAGATTTGCAAATTAGATCAAGCTTGAGTATCAAGGTATAAAAGTACATAATCTCAACCGATTTATCGACGGTAACTCGCAACACAGGCAGAAACTATGCATAACTTGAAAAACAAGCTTCGCCCTGTTTTGAGTGCGTCAACCCACATCAGCCGGTAAAAGGGATTTTTTTAAAAACATCAACCTGCTCTAGAGTAAACTTTTCTACAACTAAAAATAATATGATTTACATGAACACAGACAGGAACCGAGTTTACACAGTAGGTTAGTTCATTTTCAATTAAATAAGCGATGAACAAGAAGCACCTGCTGACTATTGTTCATTTCGTAACTTACCGTACTGTTTTGATCAGCCAACCCCATGGTTCCACTGTTTGGTGTTTTAACTTATTCCACGTAAAATGAACAACTGCACTTATTCCTTTGGAGTTCAAATGTTTGTAACTGTTTCTTCGAATGACCGACAGATGTAAAACGCGTCAACACTTCCTGGTCTCTAATTCAGTCTTTTCCTCCAGCGAACGAGTTGGCTTTGGTCCACCTCTCTCGCTTTCCATAACACCCTCAAGAGGGCGCTGCTGCAGTCATGGCGCATAAACACCTGTAGCTCGCGGAGACTTATCCAGCCATCAACATTTCCGCGCTTCAGGAATGACGGGATTGTTCTTATAAGGCCAGACAGACCAGTTAGTCAATTGGACTGTTCTAAATAAAAATGCTAAAAATGTGATTTTTGTCATTAAAGTTTAAAGTAGTCTTAACATTTTTTAGGGCAAAACGATTAGACTCCTAGGAACGAGACAAATCTCTTTTCTTCTGCCAATGTAACCATTGGCTCCACCTAAATGCCTTAAGCATTACATGTCGAGAAGTGTACTATTTCAAAATGACATCATACTAGAAAAACAACAACAAATAAACAGGTGAAGAACTAATCAAATACTTTGACAAGTTTTATTTTCCAATATTATATGTAGAACAACCATCAAAAAAGAAACCAAGTCATAAAATGACATTTTACAATTTAAATAAAACTTTTTTTTAAAATAGACACTGACAACACTAACTTCATATTTACTAGTACTGTAAAAAAGAATTATCAAAACAGTTAAATCTTAAAAGCAATCATATTGTTCATGCACTGCAACCCATGTTGTTTGTTTAAGCTGTTTCACTCATAAAAAAAATTGTGGCAGTTCCCTGTACAACATTTTTCACATGATCCTGACATTGTTTACTTGACTATATGGTTTTAGCTACACGTAGGTATTTTACACGATAAAGGACATAAGACAATGCATTTACATTTTGATACAACTAGAGACTTTTGTATAAAAGATCTGTAGCAGTTTTCAGTGGCCTTGTTTAATGATGATGTCGGTCATGCCGTCAATCTTGTGCAGCTCTAAGTTCTGTTGATGGAGAGAAGAGCTTTTAGATTCACAGCAATAAAATATGATAATTCAGGGGATCACACATTCTCATGTAATCTACAAAACATTCAATGCTTACTAATGCAAGACAAAACTATAAACAAAACATGCTATAATTAAGCCTTGTGCATCAATACAAAAAAATAAATTACATAGGTCCATAATGGACAAAAATGCCCATGTCAAAATATTTTCATAAAAATGTGGAGCTTGGAAGCCATGAAGAACCATGGAAGATTATTTTTGAAGTAATATATATATGAGGTTGATAGCTCAAAAAAAAGATTTTGTTTGGGTGCAGTATCACATTTTCCCCATTAGATGCCAGCAAAACTGCTGGTGCACAGTGGTTGATTGTGATTTGTAGTTTTTCTCTCAAATATTATTAAACACAAGCACTTTGTTTTTTGCCACACATACAAACCACACTCTGACATCCATACCAACACACCTACAAATATGGCTGCATTATTTATCTAGTTGGCTCTATAATGCAGAAGGAGAAAAAATAAAGCAATTAGTTGCTTTATAGGCCAAACCTGAAAAATAGCATATAGGAAATTAGCCTGGGCCCGGCCGTACGTCCTTTGATGCTACATTCATTTTGCGAGCAAACTCAGTCTGGCAAGGCTGCTGTTTTAAAGCATTTCCGTTCCCAAAAAAGTGGGAACCAATGAGAAACAAGCTTTTTTTGTCCAAAAGGTCCTGTTTTTGTACAAAAATGTCCAAAAGGTTGCACAAGACCCCCATCTACATTTGTTTTTGAAATTATTCTATATACTGTAACCGTGAGTACGCACTTTTTCATTAGCCAAGTGCAGAAGAGCCACAAAAGCCAAGGGTACTGAGAGATTGGTAGCCATGGTTGAGGGAAGCCTAGGGAAAAAAGAGAAAAAAAGAATTTAGGTACAGTACATGCAATTAAATATCAAGTATTTCTTTCATGAGGGAGATACAGAGCAACAAGTTTTAAAAAACTGTACCTTTGTACAAGATTTCTGACAGACTGGCTGAATGATTTTTCTCCAGGTACTTCTGTTGTTTCCTCACTGTCCACTTGCTAGAAATGGTCATTTAAGCAAATTACAATTATATATAAGTATACATGTGTTCTAATCTTGACTAAACACACTAATCAATAAAAATAAAAGCCTCAATAAGACCAGAAAGTTGCAATCACAAACCTTTGCTGGTTTTTCAGGACTCTCTGTTAGAAGACCCCACATAGTGGTCTTCAACTTCTTCATGTCCATCTTTTTGGCTGTCCTGGCATAATTTATCTCAACAGTGTTTACCTTGAACAAATACAATTTATTCATTAATAATTCATCTAAACATTTGAAATAAAAATAATTAGTGTAGTGTAGTGAGGAAGCCCAACGTCTCTACTCTCATCTTACTTTGTGAGGCTCAGGGACAAGACAGTCCTCTCCGTATGTAGAAATATCATCTGTGTCCAGAGAGAAAGTGGTCGGTCGGTCTGTTTGTGAGTCATCGGATCCTCCAAAGCCTTCAGCATCCTCACTGTCCCCTTCCTGCTCACAAAAACGACTAATCATTATAGACTGTTTCAACGACAACATAAACGTTACTGCGTATGCATAACCCAACTTAACTTCCGGTGTTCTATAAATTCATCCTACCCGTGAATCTGTCCTACTTACGCTCACTGCGCATGCGCACCGCAATATTGCATTCATATTTACTATATTTGCATTAACAGTAAGGGTAGGTTTAGGGTTGTTTGAGGTGTAGATATTAATAAAACATAATTTAACAGGTAGCATTTTCTGATATCAAATTGTGCTACCCATATTTTTCATAGGAGGTAGCAAAATCTGATAAGGTAGGATAAATCGTTAGAACACCGGCAAACATCTAAATAGAATCAATAAAAAGAGCTAAAACCTTCTAGAGTAGATTATAACAAGCAAAATATGTTTATGGCTATTCAACGAAGCCTTTTGGACAATCGATGAGTTTCGATATCTTGGCGGGTCACCACAAATAATCATGTATAGGAAACACATCCCATAGCACTAAAACCTGAGGCAAACTTCATTATTCATCATTAGCTGTGTCACTAACCAGTTAACTTGGGTCCAGGAACGTGCAACCGATAAAACAGTCTATAACAGACAATTTTCATGTCTGTCTATGACAAGCGCATATTTTTTCCGGTGCCCATTTTAGCAGGTGAGAAAGCATTTAGGGGTGGGCGATATGACGATTTTTGATCATGGACAGTAAAAAGTTCTCTGCAATCCGCTTTTTAAGGATTATCATAGTATCGTGCCATTTTATCATCTCCCCATCAAGAGAAAAATTTGCCAGTATATTAGATGCGTGCAGCTCTTAAAGGGACAGAACTAAATATGCTGCCGCTTGTCATTAAAAGGAAAGTTCACTTAAAAATGATTATTGTGTCATTATTTACTCTCATGTTGTCCCAAGCATGTATTATTTCTTTCTTGAGATAAACACAAAATAAGAAATTTTGAGTAACCAAACAGTAGCTGGTCCTCATTGAATTTAATACAATGCTCAACAGAAAGAAGAAACTATACTTGAGAGTGAGTAACTGATGTATGTAGTTTATAAGTATATAGTGCTACACCTTTCATGTTTGTTCAACCAATAATGCTGAATACACCTGTGTGATGAAACTGTGTGTTTTATTCTTATTATATTTATTTGTAATGTGCATCTACTCGAATAATAGAGATAAAATGACATTATCTTTGCTCATTTTGGCCTAAATATCTGCCCTTCTTTATTTTATACTTTAACTTGAAAGGCTTTGTTTTTATAAAAAAGGCAAATTAGTTTGTCTGTACTGCTCAGACAACTAGCAAAATAGTAAAATCAAAGACAAAGAATCATCGTAATATAATATTTTTTCCATATCGCCAACCCCTAAGAGCATTCACACTGCACGCAGGGGCAGAGCAGCAGTGTGTAGCAGGAGCAGAGTAGAAGCGTTGAGATCATTTCAGCGCATAGTCCATTTTTGCTGTGCTTCTTTTGCTGAATTAAAGACAAAGAGCATTGTTCTTTATCCAAATTAACCAGATTAACATAAAAATAACAAATTTCACCATAAAATCATGCAAGTGATGTGTTTATAGTCACCATGCGAAAAAATTAAAGGCACAAAAACCCATCACTAACGAGTTTGTCCAAACTTCAAATGTCTGTTAAATGACTAAAACTAGAGGCATTTTAGCTTTAAGATTACTTTTTCAATTCAAATAATTAAATGCAATTACATTTTATTGTTGGAATTCTTTCCGAATGTTGTCTTGGATCTTACAGCATCTACTCTCACACATCAATAATTACTAAACAAATGCTACCAGTATGAAAGCACAATGGGCGTGCACCGCTCCTGGTTTACGCGCGCAGTGTGAAACAGGCTTAACTGTAGTGTGTGGTGTACCTGAAGACCAGGACAGAAGTTGGCTGTGTCGTTAGCGTTGTTGTAGTCATACTCTCCTATTTCCTCACCCAGTTCTCCCGATAATCTTTTCTTTCCTTCTGAACTCAGCTGGAGTGAGAAAATTAGTCATTGATGAACAGAAAGAACCATTTTGGCAGTCAATCTCTCTTCTATTGTTGTCGCAGATTTGCCACAACCAATGAATTTTAGGCTTCACAGAAATATAGACAGCAATATTAAACATTCAAGCACTTACTGTGTTGGAGGGTTTGAGGGTGAGCTGTGACAGGTTACTAGGGGGATACTGGAAGTCTGCTGGAAGTGTGGTTTTCTTGTTGCTGGTGTTCAAAGCGGATTTACTAATAGTGGTTGCTGCCTGGAAATAAGTGTATCATTGTCAGTCTGTTTACTAGTACAAGCTTTTAATAGAGGGAATAAATGGCATTGTATGAATTGCTGTTATAATTATTTTGTCTATTATGGAAGTCATGAAAAGACATGAGAGTTAGCGAATGCAAACTTACTCTAGTTGTCCGAAAGTAATTATGAAAGTTGATATCTGCCTTAAAGTCAATTACGAGAGGATTCTTTGGTGCTCGTTTCCGAGGTTCTTTGTCTGGTTTGTGATCCTCTAGACAGGATCAATTAGAAATTGGAAAATGACACAAAGAAAGCAAGGAATTAAAAAAATTGATCAAACCCACTCTGTATTTTTATAAGCTAAACATTCTTAAGTTATGTCTTACGCTTGTGTCCAGGTTTGAAGAGCCAGTACCCAGGTCCAACCCAGGTGGCCATAGTTCTGGGACTGAAGTACGAGTACTCTCTCGGCTGATCAGACAACTGCAGACACATGGTGGCAATATCCACCTCGCCAATAGGAATAACGCCTCTGTTTATAACACAAATACACCTCACAGTGAATAGGCATAACATAACAGCACAGAAGAAATTGTGAATAGTGTGAAAGTCTGTTTGCAATAAAACAATTAGCAAACCATTTTTGTAAGCACTTACCGTCCTTTCTGAGGGCTCTTTGAACAAGCTTCTCTGTGTTCCTTAAACTCCTCACAGTCTCCCTGTCTGCCCTCGTCCACATCTACATCTGCATCAAAATTATCCCCAAAATCTGGACCCACATCCTCTTCTGGCTCAATGTCTGCATTGACATCGAATGCGTGCTCTCCCTGCTTCATCTTCTCAAGAAGCTGATTCAGATTTGTGGTCTATAATGACAATAAGAATGAGAGAACCATATCAGTTTAAAACACTTAATATCTGTACATTTAAGGATGCACTACAATCAAGTGACAATATAGACATTCAAACTGCTACCATTTTTTTTTAAATGCTGCTCTTTTGAATTTCAAAGAATTCCGGAAAGGAAAAGCATCCAAGAAACAAGGTTTCTTACCTGTTCAGGAGTCCATCTAGTAAAGGAGAAATCTTCTAGAGATGGACAAATTGGTTTGTCCTCTAGTGTCTTTAAATGACCTGAAACAAGTAAAAGTATTTAACAAGCTCATGTTGTCATACACAACACATGCTATGAACACACAATATTACTATTAGTAAACCCAAGAATAAACTGTCCCATGACTTTGAACAGAGTGTGATGTGCAAAGCCAGTTTACCTATAAACGGCGAGACAGGAACATGCTGATGGGGCACCTGCACAGGAGACGGCTGTGACTTCAGCAAGGTCATATGAGAAGGGAAACGCAGCTCACAGCGACTGTCTTCACTGAACAGCACAGAGAGAAACACTCCTGCTGTACTGTTCTCATCGAAGGAAGCAGCCATTCGCTGGAACATGGGGTCAACCTGCACAAAAGTTTTAGTTCACCTTTAAAAGCTTGGGATATTCACTCAATATTTTGGGAACATTTTAGCTGTATTGCCGTCTATGTAGGGTCTGAGAGCTCTCTGGTGTCAAAAAATATCTTAATTTGTGTTTCTGATGATGAACAAAAGGTCTTACAGGTTTAGAAGAACATGAGGTTAAGCAATTAATAACAAAATTTACATTTTTGGGTGAACTCTCTCTTTAATAGTATGATTTTCTATAAAGCTACATTTGATACAATGAGTGTTGTGAGAAGTGCCATCCAAATAAATTTGACTTGTCTTTAGACATTCTTCACCTCACACTTCATCTCGGATTCAGACAGATTGATGTTACTAATGTTCTGCTCCACTGTCTTCTTTTGAGGTCTTTTCTTAGTCTGTTTGGCAGCCACCTGCTCTCCCTGATCACCCTCGGTTTCCTCAGCCACCTCCTCACCATCCTGACCTGGAATGAGATGAGAATTTATTAATACTGTGCAGGATCCCAGGCAGACAACACTCATCCATCAAAAAGACAACCATCACCCAAGCCCCTTCGACAGCAAAATTATTCTTGTGTTACATACATCAACTATATTCTTTTAATATAGATAACGTAATATTGTATAAAAGCAGACCCATGACTTGAACAAATACTCACTCTCTTTTGGTTTGGTCTCAGATCCCAAGCCTCCTAGGACTCTGTAAGCATCAGCATGAACTGCATCCACCCTCACTGCGTAGATTTTTGTACTGGCATCCAAGGTCCCCGCTGCCACCTAGACCAACCAACAAACACGGTTCCAATATTGTTTCTGATCATGCATGTAAACTGGTGCCCAGTACAAATTCAACAAGTTTCTACCTTGAAGTTGAGCTCTGAGTCCTTCTCCTTGAGAATGTCTGCCATGTAATCAATGAGGTGCAGGCCAAATGCATTCTTTGTGGTAATTTTCTGTTTAAAAAAAAAAACAAAACAATTTTATATACACACACACACACACACACACACACACACATATACATATACATATACATATATATATATATATATACAAAACCAAGTAATGGCGCTATTGTGTTTCAGTTGCACACAAAGAAGTCATGTGCACCATACATACATATTAACTCACATTTTCTGTGGAAAGCTTGATGCAGGTAGAATAATGCTCAGATATCTGTGCGGACGACAGCTTCGGGACAGCAGCAGGTGTGCCTGCAGTACTACGGTAAAGAGAAAAAAAACAAAATACAAATCTTTAACTACTCTGTTCAGGCTTATTTTTAGCACCTGAACATCGGGGTTTTAACATACCTGTGGCTACCGGCCTCGTTAATGGAGGAGTCAGTCACTCCGTGAAGGTCGATGACCCTGGATCTGCGTCTTTGACGTCTCTCTTGTTCATCATCGTTTCCCTGGATATTGTCCAGCAGAGGTGTGCTGGTGGCCGACACCGCGGCTTTGTGTCCTAATGCCGGTGAAGACCACTGTCGTGGCCGGGATGTCGGGGTACTGAATGCGCTCATAATGAAACTATTGAACAAAATTAGCCTGTTATATATACATACACAATGTAGCGTTTTCACCAAGTAACATTACAGTCTGCTAAACAGTAACGTTAACAGTTACAGTCAAGTTAGCTGATAAACTCCGGAGACCTTGTTGTGTATACAAGTTATTTAGCTACTTCAGATAAGAACGAATTAATAACAAACATATCCACAATATACACGTTATATAAAGTCATACATTTATAAACCTAAAGTGAATTCATAGATGAAAATGCTTCAGTTTAAAGATTGATTACTGCGTGTTTTGAACCCTTGTTAGCTAGCGCTTAGCACACTTCTGAAAACGAACGAGATTAAAATTATAAACGGTGTCTTGGAACACGTACCTCAGATAAAGTACAAACAACAAAAGTTTAAGTTACCTGCAATTATCTGATGATTTTAAGCAGTAAAACCGATCCAAACTTTCTCTATTCTGCCTGTTCAGACAACCATTTGAAAATTAGCGCCGAACGGTTACACGCGTCATCAGTGATGTCATACGTACCGACGTAAACTTCAGCTTATTGTGCTCAAAATACTTCAACAAGTCACGTCTATAGAGTCAATACACTACATATTTTATTTGACAACATTTATAAATTTATTTGTCTTTAGTAACAATGCACTAAAAGTTAAACGTGAATTAAAAAATAGATATAGCTAAGGTAATACAATTAAACGAATCACGTTTTCTAAATATTATTTATTTCAAAAGGGTGATATTGAAATTCAGTAATAAATGCAATATGAAAAAGCAGCATACTACCAAATTTGTTGTAAAATTGTATTTAACACCGGTGTTGACTAAAAACATCGTAAAATACAACATGCAGCCTATGTCCAGGTTCTCGTTATCCGCCAGATGGCAGTAGAGTTGTTTCTGTCCATTATTAAGTGTCAGCTCAGACAGAATATTTTTTTTTTATAAAATTAAATAAATACATAAAAACTCTTATGTTTGTAATCTGACAGTAAGATCCTGAAGGTAATTTAGTTACTTAGCAGAAGACATCACAATTACTCATAGAGTAGCCTAACTTTAATTTTCATAAAAGAGAAACACACGTTTGTATATTTGTTTGATACACCTACATATTTGAACGTCATTTTATGCTTTTAATCTTTTTAATTAGCCCATTATCATAGGGTAAAATGGGAGAAGAAGTACCAGTCAAAGAAATTTAATTTAAAAGGTAATTAATACAGGAATCTGATTTACATATTTAATGCCTATTTTTAATTGAAAATATGTCATAATAGCAACACTGGTAATGCAGATTCAATTATTTAAATTAAGTAGCCTAAAGGTTTTAATGAAAAGTGAAGATCTATAATAACCCCCGATTAATTGCAATAAATATTAGTAACAGTTAGAGCTACCTTTGCCAATTCTAGTGGGGGACCCACGGGTCTTATTTATTGTTTGTTTGTTTATTTTTTAAATAAAAAAACTATACTTTTTACTCTAGAAATGTACGAATAAATAGTCACAAAACCTTTCATAATCAATCAGCCTAATACAATGTCATAGATCACTGTTTTCCATAGAGAAAAAAATTAGATCAATTAACAATATTTCAACTGGCTAAATCTCACAAATGTTGACATTTAATGGCTAAATTAAAATAATAACTATATAAATAAATAAGTTAGGGGGAGAATCTTTCCCCATCATAACCTCTATTCTATTCTATTCTATTCTATTCTATTCTATTCTATTCTATTCTAAATCTTGTAAAAATATCATGTAATTTTGGCTTTTAATCATCAATAAATCATAGATGGCTAATGGTATCACAGAAATGACAACGAGAGTTCCATTTAAAAGGACAGCTGTGTTAAACGAAGCTAGTAAAAGAAGTTTATCTACTATTTTGCACCTTGAGGTCTGCATTGGTAGCCTGCCTGGATAAGAGGCAAATACCTGCAGTGTGATTACTGTGATGTATTCAGAATAGATTGCTGGAGGATTCGGTTAAACCATCAAGAGCATATCCTCCTCCAAAACAGGAAAACCAAATAGGCAAGAGAGCTAACAAGGGTGCCTGTGGCCACGGTATTTCATTAATGGCATTTACTCATGTTAGCTGGTGGGATTTATGGTGAATGAGTTTGAAGATAACACAGCTGTATGGGCTCTGACCGCAATATATAAACACATAACCACGTTTACTTTGTGAATTAATGCTGATTTGGCTTTTCTTTCCTTCCTTGTGTCAATTTTGTTTACCTTTAGTCTCTCTGTCTCTTGTTTTCTTCCAATGTTCTTCTTCCTTCCTTCACACAGAACCATATAATCTCATACATACTCTCCTGTAAGCTATAGTGGCTTAAAGAGCTTATTTTAACCTTAAAATCAACCAAGGTGTACTGAAGCAAAGTATGAGCGTGCTAGCATTGACTTTAGTGGCAACACTGCTTCAACTCCTGCAGTCCTGCAGATAAAGAGTCATTTTGATTTTATTTGGACTATGAATACCTCGTGGAGAGTCTTTTTTGAAGGATTTTTTATACCACAGTGCTGCAATCCTCTGGTTAAAGGTGGAAGAGGTGTGGAAGACATTTCAGAACTGTTTATGACTGGCATTGTCCTCTTCCGACACTGTCTTCAGTTAGTCTAGGAAGAGAGCGAGACGGCCTTGAGTTTGGTATTTGATGTATTTTGGTATTTCAAGTCTTAATCAAAAAAAATATTTAGCTATATCACGAATTTAACCTGCCGCAAATATCTGTTTATGTAGATTTGCAGCTTGAAAATATGATGGAACATTACATAATATATAATTACTATACTGTTGTTTCTTTATTCTGGCTTCAGTAATTTCCTAAACAGTAATTTCCTGCTCTATTAGTTTGTGCTCTTTTTCCCTGAAGAGTTTCTGGGGAAGAAAAAAAAAACACTGAATAGGAAGTATAGGCTAGATGGAATTACTTTGAATAAATAAGGATAGTGTAGCCTACAGCTGTTTTATGAGCTATAGAAATAAACATACCTAAATAAAATGTGTAGACTTTATTCGACTCAGTAAAGCGTTTACTGCCCTTTTTATTTCTCATTCACTATTGTCTCACCTGACAACGTTTCCTTTTTAAGTATGTTAATTTTGATCTGCGTGACATTGTTGCTGTCTTTACTGAGACAAAGGACACAACGGCCTATTCATTTCAAAAGCTCTGGAGGTTTCTCATCAGTGATTTTCCTCTCAGGTGAGGGTTACATCTTGATTTCAGCAGGTTCTTCTGCTGTGTGCTGAGTTAATTAAGGGGAAGTCTGAGAGAAAGAAATGTCATTGTGCTCTTCGTGTCCCCACCAACCAGCAGTTAATATCAGACAATTTGATCGTCTCAGACCTGATATTATTGGATCATGCTGAGCTAAAGATAAGCTCTGTTTTTAGCATTGAAACATATTAAAAAGATACATCTTTTTAATATGCATTTGAAAAATATTGCTCTTGAATGTGCATAATTTCAGTAAAGTTTACTGGCCTTAAATAAGACACTGAAGACACCAAAGCAACTCAAGGATATAATTTTGAGTTAGTTCAGCGTGTTTTATGTAAAGATGATAAAAGTGTTTAAAAACCCTAATATTTCTACTGTTTTGCACTGTATTTTAACTATTCCATTCAAATTCCAATATCTCTATTGTTTTACCATACATAACTATTTTCTAATTAAAAAACAGTCTTTACTGTTTTAATATAATACAGTTGTCTACATTAGATAAGAACAACCTGAAAATAGTTTTATTAAAATGTCTATTATTATTTTTATTATTAATGTTATGACATATAATAGCTTTATATTTTATATGAGAGAAACTTGTTGATAGATTTTATAGTGTTTTTTGAATGACTGTGATTTTCTGTGAGAAAACCTTTGAAAATCATAGAAATGCTTCACCACAATGGCCTGTTATTTCAGTCGGCTTTTGTAAGTTTTGGGTGGGCTGTAATTCAGGTTTGTTGAGCTCTCATCTTGCTCTCATTTCTACTTTATTCAAAGGAAATTGCATTCAGTTTTAGGTAATAGAAATCCAGGTTAAGGGAGGATCTCGCTGCACAATGTCTTCTTCTTGACCTTTGAAGGGTTAGGTTGATGGGATGGGTTGTGCTTTTTGGGACGGAATGACATATGCACATCTGCACTCTCCAACCTTTTCTATTTCTATTTCCTATATATTCTTTGCATATAAAGCCATCTACAAGATATTTCCTTCTGTCCAGACATACTTCTCCTGATCGCATATTCTCACTTTCCCCTTTGCTACTTTATTTCATTATGGATTCATAATGTGGATCCGGTTATTAATGTGCAAATATTGCCACCAAATTCGAGACATTTAGGCTTTCTCCACATGAATGCAATCACTTCATCTTCTGCCATCCGCCCACTCTTTTGTATTTTGTCCCCACATCTCTGCCATTCTCCTTTGTTCTCTACTTATTTCTGTCACCTTACAACGATCTTTAGACATTATTATCAAAAATAATTCTCTACATTATGGCCCAGTTTCATAGACAGGGCTTAGCCGAAGCCAGGATTTGGTCATAGTTCAATTAGAACAATTAAGTATTATATTTCAAAAACATACCTTGGAAAAAAGCATTACTGGTGTGCATCTGACGTGTTTTAAGATAGCTAAGTGCTAGTTTCTTTCAACTGAACAAGAATTTTACACCTCCAAGTGTGATTGTTGCATTGCAGTTTAATATATGTTCTGTTGAGGATGTATTTGCGGTACTTCATGTGGCTTTATTCAGTGAGCGCTCTGTAAAAAAAATGGCAGCAGAAGAAAAAAGTCCATTATCAAGCTATTACATTATTAAATGTAATTTTCTTCCTCCACTTTTAAACTTTTCTATTAGCTTTCCTTTTATTTCACTATTAAGCTTTTCTTTTCCATAAAGTATTGAAGATTTTATAAATAATGCTTATATTTTTACACTTACACACTAAATGTCTTTTAGCAATTTTCCTGCTACAGTAAACAAATACCTCAAAAGAAATTAAAATGATTTAAAATAATCACTCAATATTCATATTTCAGTTGGCTTATGTATGTGTACATATACAGTATATACATTGCGTACAGAAAGTATTCAGACCCCCTTACATTTTTTACTCTTTGTTATATTACAGCCATTTGCTGAAATTATTGAATTATTTAAAAACACATAATTGTTGAAAGTTTTGCAGATTTATTAAAAAAGAAAAACTGAAATATCACATGGTCACATAGTTTTCAGACCCTTTGCTGTGACCAGGGCCGGATGTGCAGCCTAGGGGCCCCCGGCCATGTTAATCCGGCCCTGGCTGTGACATTCAAATATTTAACTCAGGTGCTGTCCATTTCTTTTCATCATCTTTGAGATGGTTCTACACCTTCATTTGAGTCTGTGTTTGATTATACTGATTGGACTTGATTAGGAAAGCCACACACCTGTCTATATAAGACTTTACAGCTCACAATGTATGTCAGAGCAAATGAGAATCATGAGGTCAAAGGAACTGCCTGAAGAGCTCAAAGACAGAATTGTGGCAAGGCACAGATCTGGCCGAGGTTACAAAAACAATTCTGCTGCACTTAAGGTTACCCTCCATAATCCTTAAATGGAAGATGTTTGGGACGACCAAAACCCTTCTGGTCATCTAACCAAACTGAGATATCGAGGGAGAAGAGCCTTGGTGAGAGAGTTAAAGAAGAACCCAAAGATCACTGTGGCTAAGCTCCAGAGATGCAGTTGGGAGAAAGTTGTAGAAAGTCAACCATCACTGCAGCCCTCCACCAGTCGGGGCTTTATGGCAGAGTGGCCCGTTGGAAGCCTCTCCTCAGTGCAAGACACATGAAAGCCTGCATGGAGTTTGTTAAAAAAAACCTGAAGGACTCAAAGATGGTGAGAAATAAGATTCTCTGGTCTGATGAGACCATGGTAGAACATTTTGGCCTTAATTCTAAGTGGTATGTGTGGAGAAAACCTGTCACCTGTGCAATACAGTCCCAACAGTGAAGCATGGCGGTGGCAGCATTATGCTGTGGGGGTGTTTTTCAGCTGCAGGGACAGGATGACTGGTTGCAATCGAGGGAAAGATGAATGCGGCCAAGTACAGGATATCCTGGATCAAAACCTTCTCCAAAGTGCTCAGGACCTCAGACTGGGCCAAAGGTTTACCTTACAACAAGTCAATGACCCTAAACACACAGCTCAAAAAATGAAGGAGTGGCTTCACAACAACTCCGTGACTGTTCTTGAATGGCCCAGCCAGATCCCTTTATAGAGAGACTGGTAGGGTGCACTAAATCAGAGGTGAGGGGTCACTCAGTCCCGCTCCTGCCTTGACTGACAGCTCAGAAAGCGCTTTGCAGAAGCCAAGAGCAGATGAATAATGATGGATGGCAGGGACACTGTGAGGAGGCGCACTAAGCTTTCTGGGAATCACAGACACACTGCCAACTTATATCTGCCAAACACTTGAAAAATCCAAAAGCAAGCTCCCAAAATATTACCTAGGCAACAGGGCCAGCCTCAGCATCCTTATGCTCCATCCTGAAATTCTTATTTGAACTCTCTTTGATTAACTTCAGTAAGAGCTTTTCTGTTGCACTTTCAGCAGGCATGTTTCTTGTTTTAGCTCAGGTTTGGATGTGATCGATCCTTTCCTTCATGTGAAGGAGCCTTGGAAAGTGTTTATTGCATCTCATCATCCACCAAAACTGGCTCGCCAAAGTAAAATCTAAACAAATCAGTCCTGCTTAGACTATTGATTAATGTAGTAACATGTCAAGGTGGATCTGGGGTTTCTCATGACTTTTAGTGCTATCTTTTAAATGCAGGCAAATATGGAAAGCCAAATAAGCATAATTTAGTTTTAGATCTTTTACAAACATAAACGAAAATGTGAACATTACAATGAAAGACTGTAGACGTCAGTCAAGCTCTACAAGAGAAGAACATTTAAGATAAACAAACATTTATGTCTTGTTTTTAGAGGTAATATTTGGTTGCTATGATTCCTTGTTTAATTTTGTGTTTCTCTTTCTCTCTGTGTTTTCCAGCCTCATGGAAATCATCAGAGTTAAAACACACCGTTATAAAACGGTTTCTTTAAACACAGTGTTTTTAGCATGATATATTAGTGCTTAATTTTGAATATTGAATATACAGCAGGTAAATGTTAAACAGTAGCCATGCCAACCAGTGTTGTTTTTCTGGCTGTTTTTGAAAATCTTTGAACGTGGGCTTTAAAAAAAATCTTTTTTTTACTGCCATTCTGGGATTTAATTAATTTTGTTCCATTTTTCATGACAAGTTGAGTCTGTGTTGTCTCTTAATCTTTCATGCAGATATAATAGCACATTATCTTTGTGCGTGCACAGATAAAGAACTTCATCTTCAAGACCTTTGATATGTTCAGATCTCATCAGAAAGCAATAAATCTTTCAGCACAACAATAAAGGGTCTTTAGTTATAATTTCTACACAGTTTGACTACATGCCCATCAAAAATCCCAGACAGCATTTACAAAAGGTTAATGTGCACACATTTCATTTTTGGTACAGTATTTAATCAGCTTAAAAATAAACTAAATTCATTTTAGCATATTAAAGAAAATGATTTTAAGATGAAAATGGTTGTGCAATATATGTATGTTTTAGCTGCTATTCACAGACTTCCGGTGAATGGGACCCATGTTTTAAGTATACAAGTGGATTGGCACTACATGATAACTACACGAAGATGTTTCTGTTTAAGCAGTTACAACAATCAGCTGGAGGAAAATGGAAAATAAGAATGGATTTGGTTTTTGCAGTTAAGTAAACAAAAGGATCAAAGAAAGTAAAAGAGAGAGAGAGAGAGAGAGAGAGAGAGAGAGAGAGAGAGAGAGAGATGAACAGGGACTTTGTGGAGTTACAGTAAAATTTCTGTCTCTGCAGCACTTAGGAGGAACACCTGCTGCAATGTTACGTCTAGATATCCAAACATGATGCTAACTTTTTGTTCACTAACTCCAATTGTTCCTTCTCTTCTTTTGCTCTTCCCCCCAAACACGTACTGATTTTTTCCCTCTTTGTATTTTGTTTTATAATTTTTTAGTAGTGAGTGTCAGACAGATTTTGTGTAAATCTGAAAGTGTGTGCAACTCCACTACATGACACACTTATAGCATGGAGACCATGAAAATCTGGACATGACGACATTGACTGAAAAGCCCCTAGAGGCAGCTGGTTAACCTCTATGCAGATAATTCTATTTGCACAACAGAGAAGGCTGGTTAAAGCAAACCCAGTGTAAATGGTGTTAAGGAATGATACAGACTCATGACAATGAAGTAAAAGGAGAGACTGAGTATATTTACATGCACACTAATACACTGATAACTGCATGTCTATCATGTCTGTAACCTGTATACTGGTGGTAACCATATTTACAAAAATCTGGTTATTAGCCAGGGATTAGGTAAAGAGAAAACATAAGCATTCATGTATTCCACAAAGAGAATGTTTATTATGTGAGTTGTGTTGTGAAATAAGGCATATTCTCCTCTCATGTGTGCACTTTCTATGAATTTCACATTATGGTTGCATGAGGTGAGAACACGTTTTATAATTTTTTTAGAAAGAGTCAGAGTGTACAATATATGTCCTCCTTCTCTGCTGTGAAACACGCTCGCTCTGGTTGGATGCACAAGAAAACGTTTACCAAAAAAATTCTAATTTGCATCATAAAAGAAAAACTTAGTAAAATTGCAGTAAAATTTAAGGTAAAGAAACGGCAGCTGTGGTTTCCAGAATAGAATCAGGAAAAATACGATAACAATATTTTATGTTTTTCGGTTTTATGTTAAATTTACAGTTAAATACTGTAATTTCTAATAATAAACCATAACAACTGATATATTGTTCATATACCAACTTATTAAAATAGTGAAATCTATTTTGTACCTTTGAAATACAGTGATAACTATCAAATGCAAGTGGTGATGAGAAAGTCACATGATGAACCAAAGCTCATAATGCTCATAGCATCATAGCTTTCAAATGGTAGTAGAAGGTGCAAAGTGTCATTCATTCAAACACTAAACACCATCATGGTAGGAATTATTAAACTGAAATGTGCAATAAACATAACATGTAAAATACAACCCTAATTAATATAACTGATACAAAAAAAATAAAGTTTTTTTTAAGAAAAAACATCAAATTCAAACAAAATCTAAAATGCAATGCAGGAAACTCTGGGAATGTCAGTTTACGGTGTTTCCGTGTTAATTTAACATGAATTTACCATTAACCATTTAACGTGTTTTTACTGTAGCATTTTCCGTTTTTTACCATTAAAATCAGTCATTTTTTACAGTGTCATTCTCAGGTCATCTAATGTACAGATTAATTTGTTCCTTCATCAGAACAGATTTGGAGAAAATTAGCATTTTATCACTAAGATCCTCTGCTATAAATGGGTGCCGTCAGAATGAGACATAAAACAACCAATAAAAGCATCAAATGAATCTACATGTAATACACATGATGTCTCAGACAAGGCAATAGGCTGCATGTTTGTAAAAAAGAAATCCATTATTGCCAACTAATACTCTAATAACTAGCAGTTATTAGAGTATTAGTAGACTGTCTGCTTAATATCTTCTAAAACTTTTTTTATGATTAGTCCTCAACATACAACATACTAACTATGAGAAACTTAGCAAATTAAGCTTTCTGTGTTACTTCAGGTAGATCTCGTAGTCAAGCTCTGCTGTTAGCTGATTGGGGAATTTCAATCTGGCATCCATCAGCTGATCACACACCCAAGCTAACTATAGGCAAATCACATCAGAGCACCCCATTAAATACTGCTTTAATCTGCTTGCTTTGCTGCTTCTTCTGTATGCTGCTAACAACCCACCCCCTTCCCCATCTTCTCCTGCTCGTGGGTGCAACTTAAAACAATGTCATTCTGTTGTCATTGTTGCATGCTCTGTTCTGGGGGTTTATGCTACTCTACTATTCTTAAAATAGAAGGGTGCCCCTGAAATGGCTGCTCATTCCCTGTCTTGGTTTTCATGGAGCTCATGAAATGGAAAGGGAACATGGAACAGAGCCATACCTCCAAATGTTATTCATATTATGCAAATAAAAACATATATAAACATTTAAGTTGTCTGTGATATATTTTTGACTTAAGAGTTCCTGACTGAAGTATATGTTGACAACTTGTACTAAACCTAAACCTACCCTAACAGTCTACTCTGAGAGTTAGAAATATAGGTGCAAACTAATGAGAGTTAGTTGACATGTATTTGAGATGAAGTTACTTGAAGTAGAATTTCTAAAGTGAACTAACAAAATAAAGTGTAACCAAAACCTGTCCCCTACTGTATATTGCTTTCTCTGTTTTCATGGCCCTTTCCAAATGTTATACGTTTTCAGAAGGTTTGACTACCTAAAAGCTTTGCTCTCTCATAACTAATGCATAACCTCCCTTTCTTCCTTGGCCCCGAGATCCTCATTAGCTATGGAAGGTCTGCCTATCTAGCCTACCTGACCCCGGACCACCTGCTTGGTAGCTTGCTCTCACCGCTCATCAGTGTGTTTCCCTCCAAGCCTGTCGTCATCAGGTACGCAGACTCCCCATGACAGGCTCGGGCTGACCTCAATTGTCACCACATCACACTGTGCTGAAGAAGCTAGTTTGAAACGTTAACCTTCCAACATACTAGCTGCTCATAATAGTTCATCTAACAACAGTGAAGGGCTTTTATACTTGACAAGATAATTACTTGCTTGAAGAGATTAAACAGAATTACTCAAAACACACATACGAAGAAATAATACACTTTCAGTCAGAAAAAAAGTAACTTTAAAAGTCTTACGTACTCAAATAGGTTATGAAAACCTAGTTGTTGTTGTTGTTTTTTTTAAAAATCTGGTGTTATAAAGCAACCCAGTATCACGCCAAGACATGACATTTGCTGCGTCCGAAATTGCATACTGCTTCAGTAGGTACTACATTTAAAACTGAACGTACTACTCGACCGTTAAAACAGTAGGTACTATATAGTATGAATGTGAGTAGTATGAATGGAATTCGGACGT
>JAUCNO010000531.1:0-14201 GCA_032353835.1 Enteromius viviparus | reverse complement strand
TTTAACTAAATGAAAAGAAAGATCTGGTTCTGAAAAGCTGCAAAGTGACAAATTAAGCTGTCCATATGAGTTAGCTACAAGTGATCTCTCTCTCATTTTAGATAGAGATGTCAATGTAATGCGTTTTTTTGTTTGGAAATCCCATAACAGTGTGCATGTGTGTCTCAGACTAGACAGGTGCCGTCTAGGTGGGCTTGTTGCCATGGTGAGGAATCTTGTGAATGCATTTGAGAAAGGTAGAAAGGTGAAAAGGACAGAGAAGATGTAGGAAGACTTTGACAGGAGCAAACATAACAGTGGGTCACTGCTGCTTAATGTGGAATTGAGCCAGAGTTTGTGTGTGTGTGAAATGTATGGTCATTTCGCAGTTTAAAATAGACGTGTTGTGTAGGTGTCATTTAGCCATGTTTTATTCATCTTTATTCTGTGGTCAAATTTGTTGTTTTAAGTCATTTTGGGTTAATATCTTGCTACACTTAAAAATAAAGCTTCTTTATTGGCATCTGTGGCTACTAGAATGCATTGCCCTGGAACCTTTCATTTGCACAAAAGGTCCTTTAGAGTAGCAAAGCCTCTTCAGAATATTATGTTCTTCAAAAATGTTTTTAAGAATTATTCATTATTC
The DNA here is from genome assembly GCA_032353835.1 of Enteromius viviparus. Classification (NCBI taxonomy): domain Eukaryota; kingdom Metazoa; phylum Chordata; class Actinopteri; order Cypriniformes; family Cyprinidae; genus Enteromius; species Enteromius viviparus. Next base: position 13,576 of record JAUCNO010000531.1, on the reverse strand, counting down.
AAAGGTTATTTGAGAAACCCAAAATGGTTCTTCAGTGTCATCGGTGTTTAACCCACATTTAGATTTTTTTATTAAATCAATTTTCAAACTTTGTTGTAGTATTCTTCATTCTGGGCTGAAAGCATCTGCTATGAATAAATCTAAAGATGCTCACACTTTGTTCAGCTAATCAAAGGCTGTGTGTTTACAAGGCACAAAGTTCCCATCCAGACAAACACATTCACAATGTGAAAGACAGCGAGTCGATGAGATTGTTAATGACTTGTTGTGCACATCACATGAATAAATGAATAGATTTTCTTAAAGTGCATCAAGTACAAACATGCAAGTTATTCCGTAAATGCCTCCTGTGTGTGTGTGTGTGTGTGTGTGTGTGTATAAGCCTGTCAGATTCTGACAGGATTTTCAGACAAACTGAATGCAGTGGCACTGGAGGCCAGCTTGTGTTATTCAGTGCAGGCCCTGTTAGGCTGCAAGACTTGTCCAAAAAAAATGTCCAAAATAACAGAGCACCAAAACCAATGAGGCTATACTTATAAAACCCCATTATAACAATAATGATATGCGCTGGAACGTTCCCTTTAGAAATTACCTCACACAAGTGTGCCAAAATATCTTACATCAAGTATACTCTCTGCTTCTTTGAACCCAGATATGTAAGGTTTGTCTGTGGCTACAGAAAAACTAACCAGTACTAATAAAAGTAAAAGTGTTCAACTTTCTAAACTAGTTTTCCCTAGTTTTCTTTATAAATAATTCAATTTGTTCTGGTATTGTACCAAATAATTAGCCGACTTGAACGTGTGTTTGTGTGCATTGTATCCGCAGTCTGTTTCATGAAAACCAGTGTATTCACGTTTGAACAACTCACTTTGTCCCGGCTTGTACGGTAATTGCCCCCCGCCGAGGCGCTAAACGGAACATCAGCGACGCAATTAGAACGAACAAGAAACTCGCAGCGCGCGACTGCCCTCCCCCCAGCGCGCGCTGTCAACACGCGTACTTCTAACTTCATGCGCTGAGAAGTCGCTCGTGTCTGAATTGCGTTTAGTGTTCCCAAAGTTGTATGGACGCTTAATCACACATTAAATAAATTAAAGTAATTGCAAGGAACATATGCACACAAGACGCACCCCCAATCCAGAACTATAAATTCTGACGCATTTTTGCAAATGTATTTTAATGCAGCTATTAAGTTCAACTCTACTTCGCATATCATCGAGAAATTACCTCGGACTTATTTGTCTAACATGTTCAGATGTTAATATGTGTTTATGTTTAGGTTTTTCTCTCGCATGTAAATATTTATTATTTTTTTCAGTGGATGAGTTAAGAGTAAATGGTTTGAACTGATTTTAATTTACATCTATTTCCTCGTTAAAAGACATTTTATAACAAAGACAACTGATAGTTTCTATTTTTAAACCTGAGGCCGGGCAAATGCACTTTCCCCAAAACATTTGACTTAAAAAGGAAAAGTGTGGGAATGGTATTTTGTTCTGAAACTCAAATACACCTTAAAAGGTGCATAAGTCTCCAAACAGATTTTGAGGGTTCTGTATAAATGTCAATTCCTGCAACCCTGCATGAATTTTGGCATTTTTTGTACTGGTACGAAATGTGCATTTTATTGTTTAGTGTGCCAGATTTGTCTCTTTGGTACAGCTCTTGCTTTTCAGTCTCCTTTTAAATCTAATTAATGTACACTAAATGTTAGTTCAGCTATGCAATAATTACATTTTGCGGGGGATACACATTCTGGAGAGATTAGGAACAACCTAAACATGCCATGAGACTTGTTTACAATCACAAATTCAGTGTTTGGACGTCGGGTGGGTTGTAAACAGACGTAAAACAATTTAAGACATACAAACCGTTGGTAGTTCAAACATTTACTCAAAACTCTCCGGGGATGCTTGATTAAATTATCATGAGGTTCCGCCCCTAGAGTTCTACGATTGGGCGCCGAGATAAGGAGGCGTGTCAGGGCTATCCTTTGTATAAAAAGACACACGCTTTACTATTTGACAGCCAAAACAAACTAGACGCTGTGGTGAGTTGCACTTGCTGTCGGCTTATTCACCTGCAAATCTGAATATATTTGATATATTTATATATATTAACTAAGTGTTGCAATTAAGTGAACAGACGACATAGCTCACATGCAAGCGCATCCTTTGTATAGACGACCGGGAGCGGGTGCCTGCAACTGACCGAGGATGGGTTCGCCTATGCAGGGGTCCCACTGGCCCACACTCGCGCTCTGCGTTCTGCTATTGTGGAGTGCCGTTTGTGCTCGCGAGCCGGTCTGCCAGGAGATTTCGGTGCCGTTGTGCAAAGGGATTGGTTACAACTACACCTACATGCCCAACCAATTCAACCACGACACCCAGGATGAAGCCGGGCTCGAGGTGCACCAGTTCTGGCCCCTCGTGGAGATCCAGTGTTCCCCGGACTTGCGCTTCTTTCTTTGCAGTCTGTACACGCCCATTTGCCTCGAGGACTATAAGAAGCCTTTGCCGCCGTGCAGGAGCGTGTGTGAACGGGCGAAAGCGGGATGCGCGCCTCTCATGAGGCAGTACGGTTTCCCGTGGCCGGACCGAATGAGATGCGATCTTCTCCCGGTGCAGGGAGATCTAAACACTCTCTGTATGGACTACAACAGGACTGATGCTACAGCCTCACCAGCTGCTCCAAAACCAACCAGCCGACCGGGGAAGCCATACAACCGGAAAAATAAAAGCAGTCACGGATCTCCATCATGTGAACCGGAGTGTCACTGTCGCGCGCCTATGGTGACCGTGAGCAGCGACCGTCATCCGTTGTACAACCGGGTAAAGACTGGGCAGATCCCCAATTGCGCAATGCCATGTCACAACCCCTATCTTTCTCAGGAGGAAAGGACGTTTGCCACATTTTGGATAGGAGTTTGGTCGGTTTTGTGTTTCTTGTCCACTTTCGCCACCGTTGCCACTTTCCTCATTGACATTGAGAGGTTTAAATACCCCGAGCGCCCGATTATTTTCCTGTCCGCCTGCTATATGTTTGTTTCCCTGGGGTACATCATCAGACTCATCGCGGGCCACGAAAGAGTCGCGTGCAATCGGGATAACGAGGTGGACCACATCCACTACGAAACAACGGGTCCCGCGCTTTGCACGCTTGTGTTTCTACTCATCTATTTTTTTGGGATGGCGAGCGCCATCTGGTGGGTGATTCTGACGTTTACGTGGTTCCTCGCGGCTGGGATGAAGTGGGGAAATGAAGCGATCACAAGATACTCGCAGTATTTTCACCTGGCCGCTTGGCTCATTCCGAGCGTCAAATCCATCGCCGCGCTCGCGCTGAGCTCAGTGGACGGGGACTCAGTCGCGGGAATCTGCTACGTGGGCAACCAAAACTTGGATAACCTGCGGGGATTCGTGGTCGCGCCACTGGTGATTTATCTTTTTATCGGAACGGTGTTTTTATTCGCGGGCTTCGTGTCATTGTTTCGGATACGGAGCGTCATTAAACAAGGAGGAACGAAAACGGACAAACTCGAGAGGCTGATGATTCGCATCGGGGTGTTTACAGTCCTGCACACAGTGGTTGCCATGGTGATTGTGGCTTGTTATGTTTACGAACAGCACAATCGCGAGGCGTGGGAAATCGCGCACGCGTGTAACTGCCTGTCGGATAGAAAAGCCCAGAAGCCGGATTACGCGGTGTTTATGCTCAAGTATTTCATGTGCCTTTTGGTGGGGATCACGTCGGGTGCGTGGACGTGGTCCGGGAAAACCTTGGACTCGTGGCGAGCCGTCTGCACGCGCCGCTGCTGCATCAGGGGAAGTAAAGGCACGGGCGGTTCGGTTTACAGCGACGCGAGCACGGGACTGACGTGGAGGTCCGGTACAGCAAGTTCGGTTTTGTGCGCTCCAAAACAAATGCCACTGTCCCGAGTGTGAAAAAAAGCGGACCTTCCTAAAAGACTGATTAACTGCTGCATTCCTGAGAGATGCATATTGCCAGTATTAGGTGAGACCGGGGATAGTTGTCACACAAAGAAGCCATCACTGTATTTAAAAGCCCGCTGTGACGAATAAACTGGAGCAGGCTTTCACTGGAGCAAAGAAAGTTCGACGACCAGTCCCGATCTCTTCAACAAAACTAAATGCCAGTTATTAAATCACAGCTCAAGCTGGTGTTTGAGGTTCTGAATGTGCCATTAATAGTGTCGATACGGGTTTTTATATTTTTTCTAATATATTTATATTAAGATATTGTTAAAACGACGACATAGAATGTTTAACATTTATACAAGATTGTCTGTATTTATCATTTACTTTGACAGAAAACTATTTTGACAATAAAACACTATGTGAAATATTACCAAAGCATATGTTTATTTTTGTCACAAACATAGGCTACTTGTGTGAAAGTGTCAGGGCATTTGTCTATTGCAACAGCTAAGGATGATATTTGGCTTTGCTTAAAAATAATAGCAAATTGTTATATAAAAATAAAAACAACATTAATTAAAAATCATCAAACTAATAAAGAAAGATTTTTTTTTAAATTACACTTGTAAGATAAAGAAATTAAGGTGCTTTTAATATTTTATATTAATGTGATTTATAACAACATGTTCAGTTCAAAATGTAAGAAGAAAAAGTAATGACATTCTGCACGCGCTCCCACCACGCGTTTCTTCAGCACGCGCACGATGTCTTGCCCCCTCAAATCAAAATGTTGAAGTTGAGAAAGCACATGTTAATATACTCACAAAATAAATATACTACAAGTTGACAAAATTATATACGGTAGCGGAAAAATCCGCCAAAAAAGGGACACTACATAATACTGATTTCACAAGGATGTTGATCCAGGATCACATTCTACTTGGTGAAATCACGGCGACCTTACACACACAACTATTGTCGGATTAACATCTTGGAAGGTAGAGCTGGTTATGTAGTTTTAATAAGTCACTCTTCAGTCACTATTTCATCCCGTTTTATGACAGAAACATTATCAATGAAAACAGATTTATTTAAAATTTAGCTGCATCAAAATACAGTATGTGCACACAGAGAAGTGAAAACGTAGCCTAAACAGGGTTGTTTCATTAAATATAAGAAGTATGATAATTTTATACTTCTCAACTGTAAATCAATTGCTATTTCGTGGTCTGCAACATGAAAAAATAAAAGTGTCTGCTAATGAATAAATGTTAATGTTAATGAAAGTAAATAGTATAATATGTAGCCTACATAAAAATGGAGAAACAAATAACTATGAGGCACCATTGTGCAGCAGCAAATAACAGTAAATGTGTACAAATATAGGGCCCCATTAATATATTTGCCTGAGGCCCCAAATTCACTAAATCCTCCCCTGAGGTTAGGAGAACGTTCTAGGAACTTATATAGAACGCTCTCTGTAGGTTATATGAAACTTTGCACACGTCTCTCAAACCAGGAAGCACCAGCAACATTTTCATTTCAGGGAAACTGAAACCTTAACAAGTCACTGTAGATATCTGTGTGTGCTTGCAGTAAAATGGAAGAAAACAGTATTTCATGGACTCAGGATCAGTTCAGCTGTTCGATCTGTCTCGATCTTTTGAAGGATCCAGTGACCATCCCATGTGGACACAGTTACTGTATGAACTGTATTATAGACTGCTGGAATCAAGATGATCAGAAGAGAGTTTACAGCTGCCCTCAGTGCAGACAGACCTTCACTCCAAGACCTGCTTTAAACAAGAATGTGGTGTTTGCTGAAATGGTGGAGAAACTAAAGAAGACAAAAGTCGAAACAGCTCGTTCTCTCTGCAGTTACGCTGGACCTGAAGATGTTGAGTGTGATGTTTGTACTGGAAGGAAACGTAAAGCTACCAAGTCCTGTCTGCTGTGTCTAGAGTCTTACTGTCAAACTCACTTTGAGCGCCATGAGGAATTTCACTCAGGTAGACGACACAAGATAACTGGTGCCACTGGACGACTACTGGAGATGATCTGCTCTAAACATGACAAACAACTAGAAATCTTTTGTCGTTCTGATCAGCAATGTATTTGTTATCTTTGTGCAATGGATGAACATAAAAACCATGACACTGTATCGTCTGTATCAGAGAGGATAAAGAAACAGGTAGGAAAAAATAGCCTACATCTTATAGAAATACAAGTTATCTTAGAGAGCTGGAATAAAGTCTCTTAAATGAATTCCAGCCTGGTCTCATAAAAAAATGTACCTCTGTGCACTTTTTGTGTAACAGTTTTTATATATATAATATATAATATAAAAACCAATTGGTTGGTGCAAACGTGTCATTTCACAGATTACCTTTTACACAGATTTGAACCCTTAGTTATACGTGATTCAAACCGGAGCTCTGCTTCTCCGTACTCCGTGATACCGAACAAACCTATCATCTATGAAAACCCATAGATTCAGTATGAAGCTGGATATGTGTGATGCTAACGTTCAAAAGCACCAGTTTTCAAACATCCCAGCATATTAATATTGTTTTGAAGTCATAACGTGAAATTCAGTGTAAATTACGTGTTATTAATAGAAACTGTAAACCCTCATTTGTTCAACAGAAACAGTTAGAAGACACTCAGAGAACATTACATCATAGAATTCAGGAGAGAGAGAGAGAAAGGGCTTCATGAGCTAAAAGGAGCCGTGAAGACACACAAGGTGAGTTTTTACAAACATAAATGCTGGAAAGAGAGAGAGAGAGAAAGTACACCAAAGTTAACAAGAGCATGGGTAGCAGTCTCCAAGGTGCTATTTGGAAGACAATATTTGATTTTATATAGAGAACAGAGAAAGTAAAAACTAAACCCAATGACTGCACTAATCTGCTTGTCGAATTTGTGGCAACTATCTACCAACACACCTAGATTCTGTTCTTGGGAAATTAATTGATTTAAAGATCCAAGGTCAGGTTGATTTCTTGTCCTCGAATGTAAGGGGTTACAGACAAAAAAAAGACAAAATTCTTCAAAAAACCTAAAAGCCTGTCATGAGAATGTGAAAGTTTGGCTTGCGAAGAATTTGCCAACAATTGAATCAAAAGCAGAGGACAGATCAAACATTACTAAAATGACAGAATCTCCCAAGTCAGTTGCTATATATATATCATTTAGATCTCTTGCAAATAGCGGTTACAAGAGTAGTCCTATACTCAAGCCGACTGTGGCTAACAGGCTTATCCAAGTGAACATACTGATTCTCTGCATTTTAACAGCTCTCCGCCCATGCAGCAGTGAAGGACAGTGAGAGGATCTTTACTGAACTGATACGCTCCATTGAGAGACGACGCTCTGAGGTGATACAGATGATCAGAGATCAGGAAAAGGCTGAAGTGAGTCGAGCTGAAGGACTCTTGAAACAACTGGAGCAGGAGATTGATGATCTGAGAAGAAGAGACGCTGAGCTGAAGCAGCTTTTACATTCAGACGATCACGTCCATTTCCTACAGGTAACAAAGAACTGAACAACAGGACTGTCATTAAAAGTGTTTTTTCATTAAAGTGAGTTAAAGTGACTTTCCTAATTTTAAAAACAATCTGAAATACATTTAATGAGATAATAATGCTGTGGCTGGTAGCTGCTTTGCAGACAGAAAGATTTATTTGTCAGACCCTACAAAAATGTATATCTCTCTGTGCTGGTTTTGAATTAGTTTTTGCTCATTTAAATTTGAATTAATTTCTCCTTACTGTAATTAAAGTGTCTCCCTCAGAGTCTTTGGAAGTTCAGTGCGGTAGCTTAGTGGGAAAATGAGCTTATAAGTTTTTGTCTTTTTCTGATTATTTGCTCTAGAGTTTTCAGTCTCTCTCTGCCCCAACTGGAACTAGACATCATGTCAGTGCCGGTTCTCTGCTGTCTTATGATGATGTGGGAAAGTTTGTCTCTCAACTCAAAGAAGAGACTGAAAAAATATTTGACAGAGGTAAAGTTTATTTTTTTTTTGAGAAATAAGCAATATTTAAGAAGAAACTTAGTAAAACAAATATGGATGTACATTTTTTGTAATAATTTATTGTATTGATTACTTAGGTACATACAACAACATTATTCCCATCATTGAACCCAAGACTAGGGAGGAGTTCCTACAATGTAAGACAATAAGGAAAAGCACACGCACACAGATGTTGGTTTTTTGTGGTTTATGGGAACTCTAGGTGTAATGGTTTTTATGAGACACTGCAAAAAATATTTGACAATAATAAAACAGCAAAGTATTGAAAGAAACGTGAAAATGCAAGCCATGCCATGTTCCTCTATCTTGGCTTAGGAAGGGTGAACACTGCAAAAACTGCTTTCTAAGACTAGATTTTTTTTTGTCTTATTTCCAGCCAAAATATCTAAAAATGTTTTTTTCTAGACAACAAAACAATTACGGTCTTGTTTTCAGAATAAACAAGCTAAAATTAAGTGAGGTTTGCTTGAAATAAGTAAAATAATCTGCCAATGGGTTAAGCAAAATAATCTTGTTTTCTGTTTGAAATAAGAATATTTTGCTTACCCCATTGGCAGATTATTTTGCTAGTTCTGAGCAAAAAGTTACTTACTTTTAGCTGGTTATTTTCTGAAAACAAGACACTCATTTTTTCTTGTCTAGAAAATTCTTCCTGATTTTCTTCCAGAATTTTTAGATATTTTGGCTGGAAACAAGACAAAAAAATCTGGTCTTAGAAGGCATTTTTTTGCAGGTTTTTTTTTTACAGTGACAAAGTTCTTGTCACATGACCATTTTGTGTTTTTCTCTCCATCAGATTTCCGTCAGTTTACTATGAATGTAAACACAGTGAACAAATCTATTCAACTGTCTGAGGAGAACAGAGTGGCAACTTGCAGCAAAGAAGTCCAGTCATATCCCGATCATCCAGACAGATTTCATAAATTGTATGAGGTGTTGTGTAGTGAAAGTCTGAGTGAACGATGTTACTGGGAGGTTAAATGGAGTGGTACTGAAAGTGTGGGTATATCAGTGTCATATAAGAGCATCAGGAGGCAGGGAGAGAGATGTGAGTGTGGATTTGGATTGAATGATCAGTCCTGGAGATTGTCCTGCACTCCAACCAGTTGCCAATTCTGGCACAATAACGAACATACTAAACTCGATGCATTTTCCAGCACCCGTAGAATAGGAGTGTATGTGGATCACAGAGCGGGGATTCTGTCTTTCTACAGCGTCTCTGACACAATGACCCTCATCCACAGAGTCCAGACCACATTCACTCAGCCGCTCTATCCTGGGTTTTTGTTAAAACCAGGTTTGACAGTAAAAGTTCATCCTTTGACAAAATAGATGATGTAGAGATATTAAAAATGTGGAGCTGAGGTTTGGTTCTGGGCTTCAGTTCAGATTGGATTTTGAGGTGTGGGTATTGTACTCAAATAACGGAAGCAGATGAATGCGTGGTTTAAGTGAACTAAATAACTGAGTAAGTTCGGCATATGTTACCAGAGTGAAAGTATTCTGATTCACAGAAAGATACAGTTAGGACATTTTGAATTAAAAATTATGAGATTAAAAAAAGAAACATACATTTCAAATGATCAAACATTAAATATATTGTCTGTACTTAAACAAAAAAGTAAAAAAGAAAAAGAAAAAAAAGAATATTTGTCGTAATAAATAATTCGTTTTTTCAATTTACATAATTCAGCTTTTGTTTGCTCATATACATTTCCATGACCTACATTGTATAGATTGGCATATGTCATTGCCTGTAGTGTGAAATATTAATACATTTCAGTATATTTTTTCTTTATTGAAACAAATTAATTCAACATGATTTAGCATAGTTCACAGTGAATCCTATAAGATAAGAAATCTCACTAGAGAACAGATAACAAAGTAAGCTTTTCCTACTGCACGGTGCGTAACAAATTCTGTGTTGATGACTGCTTGATTTATGCCATTTATTTTACCTGTGACAATGCTCGCAATAGAATTTGCATGCCTGGGTGGAAAGGCAAATATTTGCAGAGAGTAAGTGTTTTTTTTTGTTGTGCATATGTTAAAAATAAATGTTGGAATTCATATCAAGTGTTTTCCTGGTTAAGTGTTTTCATTTATAATGGGCTGCGCAATGGGAGAAACCATGAAACCATTTTTTAAAATTGCCCATTTCTTTGTATTATGGTGTCTTATTAACAAAAGACAATGTTTATGCCATCAATAAAAAATTAAGAAACACAAATTGTGTGCATTTTTTTTTTGCCAGTGTCAGCTCTTTCATTTCCCTGAATAAAATGGCACCCATGATTGAGACATCCATTGCCTAACTGCTCTTGTACAAATAAAAAATATTTGATTATTTGATTTAAAAAATGATTAATTATATCAACTCATTCACATTCTTTACATCTGTCTTCCATGCTGTCACTATGCGTTTCCATGTCCCTCCCTATCACATTGTTTAAGATTGTAACAAAACTTGTAACAATATTGTTCCAGACCTAAACAGATCATCAGTCAATATTTCCAAAGGTTCTCCATAATACTCAGTTTACCTGTTATTATGACTGAATTCCTAAATGGCATTTACCAAGGGCCCATGTTCAAAGTTTGAGGCGTAGAACACCGGAAATGCATTACACTGTTCCTTCTGGAAGTGTAGGGTGCAACAGGGCTATAGGCACCCGGGGTAAAAGACGCCTTTGATATTATTTTCATCTAAACCACTAGATGACATAAAATCGTGGCAAATCACTTTCCAAACCAACCTCTTTGCAAGATGCACTTGCAGTGCAAAGTTGATTTTATGCTTTCTTTATCTAATATTTTATGTTTTTTTTTCTACTATGTTGTAGATTTAAGTAGCAAATGAGAATTAATCAAATGAATGCATATATACATACCACAAAGGGTATTTATGATTTTCAGTTTAGTTTAATATAATTAAAGCAACAGATTTGAAATAACGAAAGAATATGCAAAAGTACGGTATTAGGGGGTAAAGGCGCTGTGATTAACATAATTATTATAGATGATAAATTATGATAATAGCTGACTTTTTTCCCATTTGTTGACATGATTAGATTCAGATGGTAAATATCATATATTATGTTGGGTGTCATCACCATGACAATCACCATGTTCACAATGAAACCTTTATGTTCAAAAACAAGATATTAATCATATCATATAATAAAATGTCATTGTTACTGTAAATATTTTAAAAATTATTATTGGATCTTCTTCAAAACTTTCAAACGTTCTCTTGCCAATTCATATATTTCTAAGAAATAAAAAAAATAAACTGATTTATTGATTAAAAAAATAAATGATTTATTTTCACACAAAATCTGTTGCTCCATTAATGTTCAATACAAAGTATACATTTTTTATGCAATTCTACATTTAAGGCTTAAAGGTGGGCAATTAGTACTTTTTGGTACTAAACTGTCTAGGTGTGAGATCATCAACACAAGTTTAAATTGTTACAAATTCACATAATCTATATTTGATGTTAAATGGCATCATACACAGTCAACCATGTTACTGTTATACACTACAATTAATATATTTGTATATATATAACTTTACTTCATCTATACTGCTAAAGGACACACTTTCACCGATGAGTCCTGAGTAATGCCGAACCCCGGATAGAGAGGTTGAGTGAATGTGGTCTGGACTCTGTGGATGAGGGTCATTGTGTCAGAGACGCTGTGGAAGGACAGAATTCCTGCTCTGTGATCCACATACACTCCTATTTTAGAGGAGCTGGAGAGCACAGAGAGTTCAGACTTTTTGTTATTGTGACTAAATAAATACCCAGAGGGCAAGCAGAACAATCTCCAGGACTGATCATTACATCCAAACTTACACTCATTCCCCTTTCCCTTCCTGCTGATGCTCTTATATGACACTGATATTCCCACACCCCGAGTCCCGCTCCACTCCACCTCCCAGTAACAGCGTCCACTCACACTCTCTCTACACAGCACCTGAGGCCAAGCATCAAATCTGTCTGGATGATCAGGATACTGCTGCAATGTAGCAGTGCAAGCAGCCGCTCTGTTTTCCTCGGAGAGAAACAGGTGTTTATGCACTGAATCTAAATCCAGAGTAAACTGATGGAAATCTGATGGAGGAAAAACAGACAATCTGCATTTTAACAATAAATCTTAACTGTCAAAACATTAAGTGATGCAACAAAGATATGAAGGATGGAAGAAGTAGCAACAATAGATCACTGATCAATTACATGGTGAAACAAAAAAACTGGAAGTAAAATTTGTCATTTTTTGCGACAGAATTTAGAAATAAATGTAAAAAATATATCAAACATTGTCTGCCACTGTTGGAGTTTGCTGTCAGACAATGTAAACAATCTTAATGCAATACTGTTGGTACAGTTAGTACAGTAATAAAAAACTTTAAATGTGTATCATTTTGTCTGGCATTTGTTTTATTTGAATTATCAACACTTACATTGTAAGAAGTGCTCTCTTGTTATGGGTTCAGTGATGGGGGTGAGGATTTTGATATTCACTATACAGGCACAAACAGGTATTAAATAAAGTTATCAGTATTATTAAACTATTATTATGTAAACATGCACCAAAAAACCAGTCCTAAGGGCCATTTATTAAAATTGAGGTTTATACATCATCTAAAATTCAACTTAATACGCTTTCTATTGATGTGTGGTTTAATATTACTAATCAAAAGTTAGGTAGGAAATTTACCAAATATCTTAAAGGAACATGGTCTTTACTTAATATCCTAATGATTTTTGGCATAAAATTATTTTACATATACAGTGTTAAGTTGGCTATTGCTACAAATATACCTGACTGGTTTTGTGCTCCAGGGCCACATATTACTATTAATACTAAAAACTGAAAACTAATAACAGAAAGGCATAATAATTTTAACAATTTATTAAAATATTATTTCTTATTCATATCCACACAATATACTTATTAACTCTACTTCGCAAGATCACAAGTCTGTACATTACCTCCACCAGATATCTTTTCCATCTCCTCTCTGCAGAAATTCTCAAATGTTGTTCTTATTATAGAGACAGAGGTTCTCACATCATCATAAGAGAGTAGAGAACCGACAGTGGTGCTGTCTGAAGATGCAGGAGTTACAGACGGATGCTGAAAATTCTAAAAAGACAACAAGCACAAATTTTAATTATCATGTAAATATGAATATCACAGTCCAAGAAAGTTAAAAGATCACACTGATGAAAGTACAATTCATTCACACAATCTTGACAGCAACTGCACTGATCCGAACAACTGGTACCCAGCGGGCACCTTGACGTCAATTTGACATCAATTATTAGTCAATCTTTGATCAATATGCTGTATAGCAATATTTTAAGTTCAGCTTGGATGACAACTTTTTGTGGTGGTTAATTGTGTAAAAAAAGGAAGTTATCCCACATTAAAATTGGATTAATATATATGTAGGTCAATATGCTTGACGTTGATTTTACGTCAGATCAACATCAAAATTTAAGCATCATATTGATGTCATATTGACATTAAATTGACATCAATGATTTACATGTTTATTTAGGATTTAAGCAAATTTGTGGTGCAA
>JAUCNO010000530.1:2091-13203 GCA_032353835.1 Enteromius viviparus | reverse complement strand
CAGATGAGAAGTATTTCCACCAGCCTGGAGTGTCTAAGACAGTAATCTTCCTTCCGTCTACATCTCCAAACCCTCTCATACATTCTCTGGTTCTTCCCCCTATAGCAAATTCATCCTGATTCAAGATGGTGTTTCCAGCTGAACTCTTTCCACCAAGAACCCATCCCAGCAAAACTACTCTGATCTCTTCAAGATGACGCACATATGCTGAAATGAAAGAACAGTTGATGTTCTGAATTCATTATGGTATATATCTTCTGATATTATTTACACTGTTATTAATACCTTTTCAGTATTGAAAGGTGAAACACTATATACTTCTACAGTACATCCATAATTTACTCTCTGTCAGCTCATTTTTATATGAATGAGTTTCTTTTTTCTTTTGAACATTGTATTTAATTCAATGAGGACCAGCTACTGTTTGGTTAATCAAAATATCTTGTTCTGTGATTAGCACAAGAAGAAATTAATACAGGTTTGGGAAATGTAAGTGTGTAAATAATGACACAATTATAAATTCTGAGTGAGCTATCCCTTTAATGACAAGCGGCGGCGTGTTTACTGTCCATTTAAGAGCCGCAGGCATCTAATATACTGCCACGTGTTTCTCTTGATTATTTACTTTCACTTCAGTCACAAGCAACTGTGTTTAACGCTGTGTGTTTCTGACAGTATTAACACAGTCACATGTGATAAATATCTAACAAGCTTTTAGTACGCGCTTGAAAATTGCACCCGGACAACACACATATGAAATGTTTGTTCGACAAGACTTTAAAGCGAATAATGTACTTTAGTGATTGTGAATCAGTGCAGTGTCCCGTCAGTGTAATTCTAGCACTGAGTTAACACTGATGTGAATGTATGTCGTGTTGTACAGTTAGGGTTAGGGTTAGACAGTCACCTGTTTTTACTCATCCACGAATGCACTGAGGTCTCATTAGGGAACACAGCTTTTTGATATAATTTTTTCTTGTTCCCGATTACAAATATATTTTTTAGTATTTGTACGAAATAAGTAGCAAAAGGCATAATCTGGCATCCCCGGACGGAGCTATGGAGCCTTCATGTTTGGTGCTTCACTTTCTATGAGTCTGTTTTCAAGAGCTGCTGGATAATGTGGCAGCTATCACAGCGAACCATTCTCTTAGAGCTAGCCTAGCTGACCTGGGGTGCGTTTCCCGAACAACGATGTAACTCGCTGATAAACGACCATAGTAAGATGCATTGTTTTGGAAATTAACTAGCTACACATGACTGTTTCCCGAACACGGTCGCATCTCCTTCGTTTGAACCACGTTAGTTCAACAACATAGGGCCATTTTTAATGATGTCACACGCATGTCGTGAAGATATACCTTCTGCTATTAAACTGATAAGAGATCTCCAAGATGATGCTGCATTGAACATGACACATATTGACTAATTTATTATTTTTGTTCACTGTCATTTTGCTTTATTTGATCTTTGAATAATCGCGGGTTCCCTCATACGTCATACTCCGAGGTTCCCTTAGCACTTTTTTGCGCATGCGCACTTTTAAAAAACAGCGTTTAGAATAGACATGCAAAAATACATAATTAAATCAAATGGATGTTAGTTTGCTTCTTGTGCCCAAGAGCATATTTATTAAAGCCCATATATCTTACTAACAAGAAACTATACTTCTAACCACTGGTCCAGTGCTGTAGTTCAAACCACGTACGTTTGTGATGTTGACTGCGAGTGTTTGTTTTAACTATGCTTTCGGGAAACACTAATTCGTTGAACTATGCTGGTAACGACGGAACTTGCGACCATAGTAGGCTAACTATGTCTTTGGGAAACACACCCCAGGCTGGTTGTGGTGTGGGGAGCTTTTTTTGGCACACTTTGGGCCTCTTAGTACTAATTGATCATCGTTGCAACACCACAGCCTAGTAATGTTGCTGACCATGTCCATCCTTTTATGACCACAGTGTAACCATCTTCTGATGGCTACTTCCAGCAGAATAATGCACCATGTCATAAAGCTCCAATCATCTCAGACTGCTTTCTTGAACATGACAATGCACTGAAATGGCCTCCACAGTCACCAGATCTCAATCCAATAGAGCCCCTTTGGGATGTGGGGGAACGGGAGACTCGCATCATGGATGTAGAGCCAACAAATCTGCAGCAACTGCGTGATGCTATCATGTCAATATGGACCAATATCTCTGAGGAATGTTTCCAGTACCTGAAGGCAGATCTGAAGGCTAAAAGGGGTCCAATCCCAGTACTAGCAAGGTGTGCCTAATAAAGGGGCTGGTGAGTGTGTGTGTATTTATATATATACTATATATATATATATGTATAAATATTTTACTCCAAGTAAGACATTTTTTAATGAAGAAAATATCCTCACTTTAAGTTTCAGAGAGAATACAAGACAAGTCACACAAAGAGAAGACAACGCCGGGCAACATCTGACGAATTTCCTCTTTGTGAGTTTTAGTTAGGCAGAATTTAGTTAGTGTTATTTGGCAGAGGGCAGAAGCAGCCAATGAGAAAAGCAGGTCAGGCGGAAAACAGGCAGGATGTAAATGTAAGTGTCAGGGAGAGAAATGGCACGTATAGCCACACGAGCAGAAGATCCGCTCGACAGGAACCGCAGGAACCGGGCCAAACAGACACACGACTCCCAAAATAGAAGCATCCAGAGCTGCAAATCCGGGCCTGCAGGAGATTCTCACCATCAGAAGAGCTGGAGATTGACTGCGAAACTCTAATTATGTGTCTCTCTCTGTCTGTCTTTCTCGTTTCTCATTACAGTTCAGGTTGCATTTCTGTTCTACACTTCAGAAATGTCAGGTAATTAGCTGTATTTTCGGGTTATCACCATCACAATTCATCATACTAAAAGTATTAATTTATTGTGCTACAGAAATTAAAGGGATAGTTCACCCAAAATGTTTTAATTCCATCATCAATTCCTCACCCAGTTGTTAAAATATATATATGAGTTTTCTTCTTTTGTTGAACACAAGATTTTGAATAATGTGGGTACTTTCAAACAAGGGGAAAATCACTTTTATTTTTATAGCTCTATTAACAATACAGGTTGTAGCAAAGCACTGAACATTATCAAATATGAGAATAGAGTGATGGTAATGTAGTAATGTATAATGACGAGATTAAACTATTTATTTATTAATTGCAGAAATGGTCTCTGTAATCAAAACGACGATAATCACTAGAAATTAGTTGGGGCCAGTTCTCCTCTGGCCGGACGCCCAGCACCTAATTTCCAGTTAAATTTTAAACATGTCAGATTGTGCAAAGGACTTATAGTGTGTGTGTTTGTGTGCATTTGGTTCCGGTGATCTGTCCACGGTGATCTGTCCACGAAGCCCCGATCACTCAGGCTGGCCTATTCGGCGAAACTGTGGAGACACCTCTGTACTGCGCAAGGATGAAGTCAAGGTTTTACAGCCATTACTTCATTGTGCCAAGGAAAGGTGGAGGCATTCGCCCCATCTTCGACCTGCGTGAAGAATGATGACGCAGAAACGCATTATCAAATGTGTTCAGCTCCAGGATTGGTTCGCAGCGGTCGACCTGAAGGACGCTTACTTACATGTCTCGATTCTCCCTAGACACAGGCCGTTTATACGGTTTGTGTTCGAGGGTTGAGCATGGCAGTATAGGGTCCTCCCCTTCGGGCTCTCCCTGTCACCACGAGTCTTTACGAAGGTCATGGAGGGTGCTCTTGCCCCATTAAGGGAAGTGGCCATCCGGATCCTCAACTACCTCGACGACTGGCTCATTATGGCCCATTCGCGGGAGCAGTTGTGCGATCACAGGGAGTTGCTGCTTCCGCACCTCAGCCGGTTGAGGCTTCAGGTCAACTGGGAAAAAAACAAACTCTCCCCTGGGCAGAGAATCTCTTTCTCGGTGTGGAGTTAGACTCGCTGAGTATGACAACGCGCTCAGTCAGTGCTGGCCTACCTTATTCTGCCGGAGTCGCACACTCAGTCCCTGGAAAGACCTTGTGTTCTTGCGGGCCGAAGTGCCCCTGGGCCAGGTGTCCCGGCACACTGTCGTCACGACAGATGCCTCCATTGTGGGCTGGAGCACTGTATGCATTGGGCTGGCAGCTTCAGAACCCTGGACAGGGCCCCAGCGGCATATCAACTGCCTAGAGCTGGTAGCAGTGCACTTGGCCCTGTGGCGGTTCTGGCCCATACTGCAGGGCTAGCACGTGTTGGTCCGGATGGAAAACACTGCGACTGTGGTATATGTCAACCGGCAGTGGGGTATACAATCACGTCCCATGTATCAGCTCGTTCGCCATCTCCTCCTATTTAGCCAGCACCGGTTCAAGTCCCGGCGTGCTGTTCACACAGGGAGCTCAATCGTGCAGCCGATGCGCTCTCACAACAGCTTACCTACCCGGGAAAGTGGCGTCTTAATCCCAAGAAGGTTCAGCTGAAATGGAGTCGATTCAGGGAAGCACAGGTAGACCTGTTTGTCTCCTGCGAGTCCTCCCACTGCCAGTGGTTTTATTCCCACATCGAGGGGACCCTCGGCACGGGTGCACTTGCACACAGCTGGCCGCAAGGCCTACGAAAGTACGCCTTCCCCCCAGTGAGCCTTCTCGCACAGACACTGTGCAAGGTCAGGGATGACGAGGAACAGGTCCTGCTGGTTGCACCATACTGGCCCACCCGGACCTGGTTTACGGAACTCATGCTCCTTGTGACAGCTCCTCCCTGGCGCAGGATTTCCTCTCTCAGGGGTATGGCACCCTGTGGCACCCGTGCTCAGACCTGTGGAACCTCCATGTGTGGCTCCTGGATGGGACGCGGCAGATCTAAGTGTTCTTCCACCGGCGGTGGTTAACACGATCACGTCGTCAAGAGCCCTCTCTACGAGGCGAGGTTATGCCTTGAAGTGGCGCCTGTTAACTGACTGGTGTTCTGCTCGTGTTGGAATTGGCACTGGAGCGTTGGTTGTGACAGGGATCTTGGCTGTTGCGCTTTCCATATGGACCCCAGTCTGTCGTCATGACATAACGTTATAGTGACTGACAGACAGGGAATGTCTTGGTTATGTACTTTAACCCAGGGAACGGAGACATTACAGTATGTCCCCCTGCCACAGCCTCAACCCACCGCTGGGGGCCCAGGGACCTGGCTCTCGGCTCCTCTGCAACATCTGATAAGTGGATGCACCTGTTGTCCTATTTATACCTGCTCTGCGGGGAGTGGCTCAGCATGCAAATTCCACTAGCCAATTTACATTGGCGTTTTCTCTATATCAGAACGAATCATGGCTCCAAAGTAATGACCCCAGTCTGTCGTCGCGACATAACGTCTCCGTTCCCTCCATCAGGAAACGGGGGTTACAGTACGTAACCGAGACGTTTTTTGAGTTTTTGTTTTGTTTTGTTTTGTTTTAGGCTTTTTATTATTTTCCCCCATGTCTAAGAAACCCTGTGTAAAGGTCAACTTTTTTTTTTTAGACAGAGTCCAGAGAATTGTGTGGCAGTGCTGATATTGTGGTTGAGTGAAAAACCAAGGGTGAATGAGTGAAAATTTTATAAATTATCTGATTGATAGCAGTGGTTCTTGAGGCAAAGTTGCTCGGTGTGAAGAGATCTATCAAAATACACAAATAATTAGTGAAACACCACATGATTACAGATGTTTAAAACTCTGACCTTTATAGCCATAAGTTGAACATGCCCATCTGGTTTCACTATGATCGGCCACTATTAACCTGTTCAGAAGGTGTGTTCACACCGGATGCGAATGAAGCATCAAGTGCGAGTGATTTACATGTTAAGTCAATGCAAAGACACGATTAGGCATCCTGTGGCGCGATTCGTGCAAATTAAGCTGCGTGAATGACGCGATTCGTGCAAAAACCAAGTTGAAAAATCTGAACTTTGGCGAAAATTCCCGGCAAATACCTGTACATGAGCAATGAGCACCCGGTGTTCATGTGTAGCTCACGGCTCTGAAATCGGCGAAGCAAACTTTTAAATAGACGCTCTCTTTTTTAATAAACTGCAGATTTGTGTTTTAAACAACTACATTCTCGCCTGAAATACTATTAAAACTGCATTTCATGGCACAATAACAGCAATCTTTAGAATTGTTTGCTGTTTTCCCCTCCACCAATGTAGAGACTGGAGCCGGCTGGCAGAAGCCCCTCTCATTCTGCGAATTCACATCTGTTGTACGTGCGAATGAAGCGACTACACTCAAAATATTCACGCGTCTAACTATGCACGAATAGCGCGAATTATTCACGCAATTTGTGTCAGGTGTGAACGCACCTTAATAAGTGCTGAAACTTCATTGGCCATTGACAGCCATGTTTTTTGAGATATGCAGCTGTCCTCATAGACACTTCTTGCACTGTCCAGGAAGCTTTATGTACTGGGGTGGTTCGGATTGCGCAAAAAACCTATGACTGGTTGGAAAGCATATTTTTAAAATGGACACTTGAGCTTTCGACTGATGGTTTAGGAGTTATTTTTGTCCCCGTGAGGCAGATTGGGGCGAACCTTGATAACATAGTAGACAGGGTGAGTATCATCCATCCAAGTTTAAAGTCTCTACAACTAATGGTAAGGTCTGTCTGATCACTTTAGGAGAGAATGCTGATTCTTTGCCATTTGAATAATTACAACAGCAAAATGACATTTTGCAAACTGTTAGTACACATTAAGTAACATCCTGGCTAACAGCACAGCAACACTAAAAACCATTTGAAGCACTACAGCTATGCATATACAGTAGCAATGATCTGGCAACCGTACAGCAATGTGCTAAAAGTCACTCAAGACATTAGAGCAACTGCACAATAGGACTAAATATGCAGAGATTGGAGTGGTGGGTTTTAGTGAGCCAACAATTCTCATATTTTATTCAGAAAATGCATTAATAAAATGTAGTTTTTCCAGTATTAAGCAATATATAAAGTCATAATAATTGTTATTGTCTCTCCCTGCAGTGCTGTGGCACTGGGTGAGGGGCTGAAACAGTCTGGACTGATGCAGATTGCTGTTTGTAGCTGCAGCCCTGAAAAGCACTTAAAGTGTGTTTTGAAAGAGGGCTGCTCCCTCCCGAGGCCATGTCTCTCTGTGTGAGTGTCTATGCACTTCAGAGATTTCTGCACTTTTACACCAGGAATCTCTACAGCCTTCCAGCAAAGCAGGAAAAACGTTCTCCTCTCTCTCTCTTTCTCTCTGTTACCTTGTTTAACCCATGTCTGGGGATTTTGTGCACCACTAACATCTCTATCAGATATAATCATTGTCAAAATTTAATGGAGATATAAATATTGTTTTAATTTTGTCCTAAGATCACTGCATGTAGTTTGGTTTTTATACATCTTTTATAAAGTCTCTTGCTATTCTGGTCCTGCCTTCAGTGTAAGGCTATGGTTTTTTTTTCTAATTCCTCACCCAACCCTGGCATTAAAAGAATGCAAGTCACCTCTCAATAAAAGTTGTATTTGAGGTATCGTTCTTGTTCATAGCACAATTGTAATGAACTGTGAGAATAGTACGGATCCATATGCAAGGCTTTATTAATCCACAACAACAAGCAGAAGTCAGAAGTACCAGCAGACAGTTGTATCAAAGGCAATCCAGCAGGTCAACAGTTAACAAGCAGTCAATAGGGCAAGCAGCAAGAATCAGTAGTCGAATAAACAATCCAGGGTCATACACAGAAAAGGAAACACGTGAATAAATGCTCGGAATTATTCCATGGGACGATAAGACTTTGCACTGAAGCCACGGAGAACGAGTCCTTATATAAGGAAGATAATGTCCAACACCTGGCGCAAATCAGCCCAGGTACGTGCACTAAAAGAGTCCTAATATTCCAGAGACGGTTCCCACAGAGACGCTGTTTGTGACAACAACACAGCTGACACATTTAGTTTAACATTTATTGCCATAATATTGCAATATTATTACAATGGTCTAACTTTATTTTTGCCCAACATAGAAATACATAGAAACATGAACGTTACATAAACATTTCTTTCAACAGTCTACCAACTTTAGTTTCACACAAAATTTATAACATTTGAATGCTTATTTTTTCATATTGCTTATTTTTTCATTTTTTCCCCCCAGATTTTTATTTTGTAGACTTTTTTGTTTAAAATTACTAACATTGTTTGAACAGTTTTTATTTTTTTCATTTATTTTATATTCTAATTTCCAGTTTTCTTGTCATGATATAAAAATATTTAATGGTTATGATTTTTTTTTTTGCAACATTTGAACTTTATGCAAAATATAACATGATTTTAATGTTTATTTTTAATATTCTAAGAACATTAAAATGTCCAGTTTTCTTGTCATGATGTATCATTGATTACACTTACAAAAAAGGTGTCTTACAATGTAAGCATACATACTAGCTCTATTTTTAAACAAAATATAATATTATTTGAACTGATTGATCAGTTTTTAATATTCTAAGAATTTTAAAATGCCAATTTTGTCTTGTTGTGATTATAAAGTTATTCTATATTTCTAACATTTATTTAACTTAAAAAAATGCCAGTGAAATTTGTGAGAACACTCCCTGTTAGCTAGGAAATAATTATTATTATATTAGCAATTTGCCTCAGTTCATCTGGATCAGGAATTCATCTTGTTTTTTTATTAAACACACTGATTTTTACAGAGTTTGAATTTTTACACACTGTGTGTAAACCGTGTAAAATATGCAGCGTCTAATTGAGAGTTGCTAAACTTATCTCTTTGCCGCTAGCATTCACACACCATTACAAACACACACACAAAAGCCCTCAGGCACACAGAACTGTCACCAGCGTAAACACACACTAAAACCAAGATGCTCTCCTGAAAACATCACACACAATTGGAGTCATTAGCTTATTTCTGACACTGGATATTTCCTCCCGATAACCCCATGTTCCACAGCGTGAATGTGTTAACATTATTTTATTCTGTCTGATGTGTTCACAGAGTCAGATAAAGACACTGCGGCAGCATTTTATTTAGCTTTGCTGGAGTGAGAGACTCCTAGCGCTGAAGGCAAAGAGAAATGAAATCCAATCAGGAGAGGAAGGACATTCAAGACAGGCTAGTCAAACCATAGCAGTGTTTGAAAGGGAGTATTAGTGTATTTAGTGGCATACTGACAAACATCTGAGTTCTGCGGTTTACAGTTATTGTCTGTTAGCTCTGCTAAGCTATTTGGATGTTAGCTAATATACTTTATATTCTGCCTTCAGCAGATATATACACATTTGAATCTTATCTGAGAAACTGAATAAACAATATTAATGACTCATCCTGCACTACACAAATTGTCCAATCAGATGTCTCTAAAATGAAAATGTCCCTGCCCTTAAACTGACAGTAAACAATTAGCCAGTAGCAAATAATGGGTCCTGGTCAAGCAGCAACCTCCCGCTGTCTCTCGTGAAGCCAACATGGATGTGACTAAAGCTGCAATTCATCAACTGGCCAGTAGATGCTGGCTGCAAAAGGGAGTCAATCCTATAGACTCCCCATGTTGAAATGCAACT
The DNA here is from genome assembly GCA_032353835.1 of Enteromius viviparus. Lineage (NCBI taxonomy): Eukaryota > Metazoa > Chordata > Actinopteri > Cypriniformes > Cyprinidae > Enteromius > Enteromius viviparus. The sequence continues at coordinate 3,651 of JAUCNO010000530.1, read as the reverse complement.
TTACAGCAGAAAAAAAATCATGATATAGCCTTGTCCAAAAAATTCTTTTTGTCTATATAGCTAACGTTGCTCTTCAAAACAACTGGGAGGGGGGTGATTTTTTTTATATCATCCTTTTAAATTATATTAAGACTTAAAATTCTTCATAATTAAGGGCACGTCAACTTGAGAGACAGGTGGATTGCCGCGGCTGTCACCACTGTCACCCTAGATGGGCATGGTTTTATCAACCAGCTCCCACCTCTTTACCCATTTTCGATAATCTGAGAGGGATAATAAAAGTGCTTCTACTATTTAATATATTACTATTGTGATATTTTTTCTTCCTTTATAATGGGAGTGAATAGGGTCAAAATTTTAAAGACCAAAAAAAGTGCATCCATCTTTCATAAAACGTGCTCCACGTGGGTTAATAGAGGCTTTCTAAAGTGAATCAATGCATTGTAAGGAAATATTATACTAATATTTATGGCTTAAATGTTAAACACCGAGCTTTTAATTTGAACTTCATTTTTTTCAGTAATTAAATAGTACTTAAACAGTACGCACTCTTAAACAATGAAAAATTTTTACATTAGCATTGTGAGCACATTGCATTGTGGGATATAATACTAGTATGCTGCACAATGTATTAATATATTAGCATATTACAAAGTACACATGCAAATTTAGTATAGTAATTACAAACACATACACACACACACACACGTTTTGAACAGTAGTATGCTTCATTGTTGCCAGTGTGGTGCATGTTTAATTTAGTGGTGTCCATAGTTTGGCAGATGTAATAGGTAATCTGAGTGTCTCATGCATACAAAAAACAGAATACTGTGTGCAGTTTACATACCACATACTGCAAAATTAATCTGAGCACTAAATTAGTATGCTATTCTGACCAAACCGTATACATATAGACATTAAGTGCAGATCTGATTAGTCTTGGTTTCTCTAGAAACTTTTTTAGCAGGATTTGTGACAGTATATACTAATGTCAAGACTCTCTCTCCCTCTCTGTGCGTTTGTAGTGTGGGCGTCTCTATCTCCAGCAGGCTGATTTAAACTCTCACACCATCTCAGCAGGGTTTGGATACGCTCTGAGTATCGCATAACGCTCAAACCAAACGTCTCAGAACTGTTCCAGAACGCTCAGTTTGAGCCCACGTGACACCAGAAGTCCTGAGGGTTGGATGTCAATCTGGCTTTCAATCACATGTAAGTGCGGTTTAGTGTTCTGACCCACTCGTGTCACGTGATGTTAACGGGATGAGAGGTTTCAGACACGTGCTGCATGCAGGAGGCACTACAGCTGAAGAAACTGACAGTTCCTTTAAGGCAAATTGGTGCACTCAGTGGCCATCTTGGCTAAAGTTGCCAACTTCAGCAGAGGTACTCTGTCAATTTTAGGAAGGTATTGGAAACTCTCAGTTTGAGATGTATTGATAGCAGATGAAAGCATTTTAAACAAACATAAAATATATTACATAATACAGTATCTCACAAAAGTGAGTACACCCCTCACATTTTTGTGAATATTTTATTATATCTTTTCAAGGGACAACG
>JAUCNO010000529.1:24278-49704 GCA_032353835.1 Enteromius viviparus | reverse complement strand
GTAACAGTCATACAATTTAAGGGCCATTATTGTAACCCCTCTACGTTTTGCACTTTGGACCAAAGTAGTCCTGAAGAAGGGAACGGAGACGCCACGTCCTGTTGCCATGGACCTGTACCGCTGCTAGGGGGCCGTGTACACCAGCCTTAGCGAAAAACTAATGAACGCTTAATCCGTTGACCTACTTATACTCACGCTGCGATTAGGTACAGCTGGAAATTTCATTTGCCAATTTCATTGTAGTAGGAGTAGATTTGCCATCTCGAAACAAGATTCCTATTCGTTGGTCACCGACGTGACTTCTCCGTTCCCTTCTTCAGGAAACGAGGGTTACAATACGTAACAGAGACGTTATCTCAACATTTACCATGCTTTTAATAACATTTACTTCAAAATCTAAAAGCCATAATTTAAACAAAGATTTTTTTTTATCTTGTAATTTTCTCTCTTTTTATAGATGCATGAATCCAGACCACCTACAAATTAAACAGATCACCTGCAGGTGATTTATAAATGTAAACGCGTTTAAAACATCATACTAGCTGATTTTGATACATTAGCAGCTGTGCACAGCCCTTGAGCTTTAATCTGGTAAACTGACAGAAACACTGACAGGATCACCAGTGTGTTTAACCCAAATCTTTGTTTAGTAACTGGTAAATCAAAGTGTTGTGATAAGTACTGGAAAACAAAAACACTGTTTTGTGTTGATTTTTATTTGCTTGGTTACAGCTCAAATGTGTTATTATATTCCATTGAATAAATATAAGAATTTGAAAAATCATTTGTAAAAATCAGAATTATATAAACAAAAAGTTTAAATATATTGGAAAAGTGAAACTTCTCTCAGTGTAAATTAAAAATGTGAACTAACTAAAAATGTAAACTATGCCTTCTCTATTTCCAGAGAATGGATCATTTATTTGCAACATTAAATCTAATTATCATGCTAAAGAATCTTTTATCTTGGAAAAAAATGAATTCTACTAATGCCTGCTGACTTCAGTTTAAAAACCTGTTTATACATATTTAGAATCTTAAACATTTCCTGACATATTTATGTCAGGAAAATAAAAATTTCTTCAATATTTTCCAAAAAATATTGCCCTCCTCGGAGACAGAGAGGTAAATCAAATCAAAGACAGATCTGAATTTTATTTTACTTTATTCTTTTTTCATGAGTTTGTGCTTCCTCATAATCTAGAACAGGGGTTCCCAACCTTTTTTAACTCATGTCCCACAAAGCCAAACACATACGTTTCCGCGGCCCACAGCAAAAGAATTTAAACAATCCCGCTTTTTGTGTCGGGTTAACTAGTACTAGGAAGAATTGAGAATTGAAAATTACTTGCATTTCACACACCCAGCAATAATATAATATAGAGCAGTGGGTGGGGCTTGAGCGACCCAAATATTAAAACATTTAATTGAGCAGTTTGCTTCAAAAGTCTCTTCAAACTGCTCTTGATGAAAAATTTTCATTTACCACAAAAAAACAAAAAAACACCTAAGACAGAAAACATGAAACATTTTGTTTGATTGTTTTATTGATGACACAGAACCATTGAGTAAGTGAAAATATTGATAGGATAAAGTATTAATAGTAATTATTTTTGATAAATCAGTACAATGCACTGGTAACATGCTTCAGTATGTATATAAAGCACATGCTGTGCTGGAGTTTACAGTATTTATCTTTGGTCAAAGACTACAGCGATGGTTTACTGCTGGATGGTGAGCTCAGTCGCTCCATACACCTGTCTGAGAGCAGCGCAGTCTAGACTGGCTATCAGTTTAGTCGAGCCGGCCCGCCTGGGACTGAACATCTCCGTCCACGTTATGGAGGAGCCTGGAGCAATCAGACTAGCAAACACATCACACACATCAGAAATCATGTAGAACAGATTTACAGTCATACATTTGGCAGGTGATTTGACCAAAGCAACTTAAACTGCATTGAAGATACTGTACACATTTGATTAATTCATGCAGTTCAAGTAAATACATCAAATAACATTAATGTTAGAAAGTATGTAAAGTTTACAGATATATAAAAAAGGAATATATAAAGTTGTTTACTTTTATATTCAGTATATATTATTTTGTAAATATGTACACTGTTCTTCCTTTAAATGCACTTGATTATTTTTGGAATTTGACTGAGCACAAACATTTCATAATATTTTTGTCATATCTCAATTTCTATAATAGAAAAAATATACTGAAGATTTAAGTGTAATAGCATTAGTGTTCACCTGTACTGCTTGCGTTTGAAGGGCATGATCCCAGGACCCTCTACACGCAGATCTACATTCTCCAGATTGAACTTAAACGGGTTTGTGAAATCAACAGACACGTACATTTCCTCACTCACTCTTGGAGAACCAGTCACCTGCAGAGAGAGGTCACAAACACTACCAGTAGAGGACAGCAGACTCTTTTACATTCAAACTGGCAGACATTTTTATTAAAAGCAACTTATAGTTTATTCAAATGAAAGATTTTGATAGTATGTGGGTTCCCTGGGAATGTGTGTATTCTCAACCTAAATAAAAATTACTGAAAAAAAACAAAATGCAAAATCACATGAATTTGGTTGGGAAAAAAAATGTAAATAATTTGTAAAATAATAATTAATACATTATATAAAATTACATTATATAAAATGCTAATTATATATGAGATCAGACTCTTTATATAAATACAATTGTATACAATGTTCAATAACATGTTTATATTTATTAAAGTCTTCCTATATTTTTGTATTTAATAAAATACTGACAAGTTTAACATTAATAAGCTATATTGCAATGTTTGTTTTTTTTCCATTAACTTTCTTTGCCTGCTGAATCTCTTTAACCTAAAATAATCACTTAATGTAGCCCCTTTTTAAGTCAATATTTCAATATTTTAACAACACATTTACATATCAGTGTTTTTCTGTACAGCTTTTTCAGTTTCACCATCACGCCCATGGAAGCCCCGCTTTTAAAATAAATGAGAGATAAAGTATAAAGTCTGACCTTCACAGTGAGTTTGGGGTTGTGCATCGAGATGACTTTCATGGCTGTAATGATCTGTCCCGTCTCTTTAATCTTCCCTGTAGCGATGAAGTGGATGTTTGCCTGTTCCACCAGTTTATGCATGTATTCCTCAGCTGGAACCAGCACTTTCTCATCCTTACCTATCATCACCAGCAGGGGGAGCATTAAATGCATGAAAATACTGTAGATGTGGCAACATCATATTTTACACTCTCTCCTGCATCATTTACTCACTCTGCTGTGCATCCAGTTTGACTTTGAAAGTTTTAAACGCCACCTCAGCGCTCGGGACTCCGGTGTAATACACCACGGTCCCGGTGACGTACACATCAGCAGTGCGCCGCTGCTCACTGAGGTTCTTAAACTGCAGCGTCAGGTCAAAGTTGTCCCCTACACGAACGTCCAGATTGGGGATCTCCACCTCCACGTCGCTCTGAGGAAGAGAGGCTTTCTCTCTCTGACAGCCGAACTCCTCGGCCTTCTCCAGCACACGCCGCTCCTCCGGGGTCCCTGAGTCAGTAACCGTTTTAAATGAAGGCAGATCTTGGTTGTGTGATGCTTATATGTCCAACAGCAACTTCTCTCACCTTCAGGGAACTTGTAATGATCAGTGATGTCTCGACGTCCAGTGTGCAGCACAGCTTTGGTCAGCACCATGCGGCCCACGTGAGTGGGATTCACCTTTGCTACTTCCAGAGTGCCATCTTTTTGTCTTCGATAGAAAATCACGTCACTGTTCACCTGCAGAAATACATAGTAGGAGTGAGATATACAGATATGTATTTGTTTCAAATTAAAAACCGAAAACCAAATTTTGAGTCAATCCTCAGATACCCAAACCTTGAAAACAGATGCATTTACGTTTTCTCTCGTTTGTTCTTAGTTTGTTTTAATTCGTTCATATCATGGTGTATATTGTTTAGTGTTTTGGAGTGAATGTTTCATTTTGGGTTGCAATGAGGAGCTGAAATTTGGAAAGTCAAGATAATTTGATCTTTATAAATATCCTCCCAGTATATGTACACCTTTTGGTACTCTGTGGTTGCATTAGACTTGAATAAAATAATCCAAAAAAGACCATTGTAATGATAATTGCATTATTACTTGCATTTCTGCATTTTTTTAGAAGGATAAAAATGACTTACATTTTTTTCTATACTGTTGGAAGTACTGTATATTTGATTTGACCATGAATAATAATAATAACATTTTGATTAATAATAGTAAAAACAACTGAAATAAAATTATTATTATTTATTTCATTAAAAAAAATTGTGTTAGAAATATTATAACATTCTAAAATAGTTTTACACAACATGACATAACTATAAAAAGCATATTTTGTATCAGATGTATTCAATAGTATCTATTATTATTGGTGTTGTTTTTGATGTTGTTATAGTAGATAATATGTAGGAAATCTGTCATCATGACTTGTTTATCAATTTAACTTTTAACATTTACTCAAAGCTCTATTGTCTAGAGTTTTTTACCTCAGCGAACACAAAAGGGGCATCAAATGGGTAGCAGATCTGGCCGTGTTTTACAGCAGCTACCGATGCCGGTCCACACCGGAACATACCTGAAAGATGACCAGCCTCAGAAACAGAACAAAGATGGTCTTTTTGTGTGTGTGTGTTCATGCACTTGTCCTACCATCGCTTGTCTCCTGTGGCGTAGCATCCACAACCTGCCATCCTCCAAAACCAGGAGGAAGATCCGACCTCGCCATAAAGCACTCGTTCCAGCAATGATAATTCCTGCAGATGAAGATCAAGCAGATGAAGTCATCTAATATGAAAGCTTTTTAAAAAGAGAATTAAAAAAATAAAAATAAGAGATAGTTGTCACTTTAATTTTTTTGCTTTTTTTGAAAAATAAATAAAATTATATATAGATATACAATTCTTAAATATAAATTGTGATTATAAAATGCATATAAAATTTAAAAACGCACATGATTGTGAGACATAATAATATAAACAAACTTGCAACTGTGAGAATATATGTGTTTTATATGCTTTAAAATAATTGAAGCATGACCTCATGTTTCACAAACCAGATGGAGTCTTTGGTGCGGTTCCGGTCCAGTTTTCCGTTTTCATCCAGGATGATGTCCATCTTCAGGTTGCCGTCGTTGTCGTGAGCAGAGAAGAAGTTTGTCACGACCCTGGCGGGGATCCCGAGACAACGCAAGACTGTGGGGAAGGAGAAGTAAAATCATATAGACACAGATCATGTGACCTATTGATGTAGATGAACATCTAGTCCTGGTTCTCACAGGTGTTGAAGACGGCGGCGTAGACCCAGCACTGGGCGTAGCAGACGGGCGTTCCCTTGCTGCCGGAGTAGTCCAGGAGGATCTCCACGCTGCCGGTCCAGGATGTCGGCGGGACACCATATGTGTAATCACCACTCCAGTTCCCCACCAACACACCGTCATCATCACGAGAGTTCAGCTGGTAGAAACAGAGCAGAGTGAAGTCAACAGCAGCTTCATGACTGTTTCACCAACAGCACACGTGCCAACATCATGTGAAAAATTCAATGTGTGTTTCTAGACTTCAGTGCTTCAACTATGTGCGCACATAAACATGCTATTCAAAAGTTGTAAATATTATATTTTTTAAGCAGAAAATACTACACATATTGCAATAGACAAAGTTGTGGTGCAGTAATATTTAATGCTTTTAAAAGAAACATTGTAACAGTTTTCTATTTGAATATATTTTAAAATATGATTGATTCCAGTGATGCAAATATGGATTTTCAGCATTATTACTCCAGTCTTCAGGGTCACATGATCCTTCAGAAATCATTCGTATATGCTGCTCAAGAAACATTTTTTTGTTGAAGTAAAAGATCAGCAATCTTTTAAAGTAATACTAACACTAATAAAAAAAAGTCTCTGTTCTCACTTTTGATTAATTCATTGCTGAATAAGTTAGTAATTGTCTGTCAACATTTTTCATCCAAATCTGGCACAGTGAAGCTCAGTTCCTCATAAAAAAAATAAGTGAAGGGCAAAATAGGCATCAGAGTTTGTCTTAGTGTGGTTTCTCACCATGGCCGAAGCGACCCGGGTCACTTTAATAACATCCCCTCGGTTGGACAGCGGCATATCTGCTTTGTCCATAATGAACAGACAGGCATCCAGCACACCAAACTCAAACTAAAAACAAAAAATACAGCAAACTATTTTTTAATCCGCATATAGATTTAATATTTACCGTGCATGCTGATTTTTCATTAAATTTAATACTTACCAAAACCCATTTTAATCACTAAAAATATTTATTAACACTTAGCAAACTTTAAAATGAATCAACTTATTTATGAAAGAACTTTTTTTCCATAAATTATAATAATTAATCCAAAAATAAAAGGTTAATTACCTCAGTTTGTGAGGGAACACTGCCAAAATTATCCAAGCTTATTTTTCACTCACAAAAATGTGGTGCATAAGCACTGTTACATAAATAAATATAAAACCTCGGCTAACTGAACAAAATAAAATAATTGAATCCAAGATTTGGTGATAATCCAGCATAATGAGAGATCTACAAGCAATTTTTGAAAGGCTGGTCATTTGTGCGACTGGCAGATGTGATGTACATTAAGTTCCTCTCACCTGTCCGTAGTTCCAGGCGCGCTCAGAAACATCATCATACGCTCCATGATAGATGATGCCCAGCTCATTCAAAACACACTCTTCACGCTCCTCCTCATCATCCAGGAACACAGGATCAGCTTTGAAAATAACATCAGCTAGCATGTCAAATCTTTTTTCTCCATGCAATAGTCTGCATATCTTTAAGAAAGTATATATAATATAGGAGCTTTTTCCTTAGAAAGGGAAGAAGAGTCAGACCTGGTGACCACGGGTTGAAAAGGATGTAGATGTCAGTGCTCGGGTCCCTTCTGGTCCTGCGGATACCGTAGGGCGTCACAACACCAATATATATCATGTATTTTCCCACAATGCACTCTGGTGAAGTCGTGATGCCCATAGTGACGACATTGTCGCTGGTCTCTACGATCCGGCCTCTCCAAACACTCTGACGCTCCTCAGTGGGGAAAACGGGAATGTAGGTGCCCTTACTGTACTGAGGACTCGGACCTAGTGCACAACAACACGAGATTAATACTCATACTGTAGCTACTGCTCACAAATCTGAGGCTGGTATGATTTTCTGATTAGCAGTGCTGCTTTTATTTGACGTCTAATAGCTGATTTGAAGCAATCTGTGTTGTAATATCTCAAACGAACACGCTTTGAATTGGTAGTGTATAGCACATTCTGTTCTGCACAGCTTGAACACAGCTTATGTTTGCATTGTCCGTTTGTAAACCCATTTTCCAGTAAAAAAAGCACATTATGCAACTTCATATGCTTTAGATCGCGTGTTCAGTTTCCTTAAATATCAGTGCCCGAATGTGCATGTGCATTAACAACTGAATGTGGTACATATTATCAGGAAAACGAGAAGTGCACTAAAGGGAAGTGTGCCAACGAGAAGGGAAAGTGATGATAGCAGGATAATGGCATCTCTTGTGAAATTTTAATGTTGAAAACGTGCTGAAAATGCATGCTGTATTACATTTATTGCTGTGCTGGACAATTTGCCTCTTTAAATAATTTTAGGTATTGCAAAAAGTGGAAAGCTGATAATTGAATAGAAAGAACATGTGGTGAGATTCAAAAACATGGAAAGACATGTGGTTGACCTATTTGAGAAATTAAGTGGCATTTGATTTAGACTCAAATAATTCAGGCTTTCATAAATCAAACCCATGTGAAGAAGACTTAATCATTTCAGATAATAAATAAGAGACTCACCGATGACAAACTCCACTGCAAACTTGTCTTCGGCCGGTTTGTAGGGCCGATTGAAGGTGATCTTGATCTGAAACTCCTGAGCGCGGCGCACGATGAGCGAGTCGCTGGAGTACAGGTGCGTGTGGTGCCCCTGTTTATTGATCTCTTGAGGTTTTTTGAGAACATCGACATCAAAGATATCCAGAAACTCTAAGGGACAGAAACATCACTGTCAACATAGCAAAGGCTCAGCTGTAAATTAGCCTGTTTTTACAATCAGTAATCAACAAAAACTCTTTTAATATCTTTATCTCTGGAGGTTTGAAGGGAACTGGATGACGAAAGACAAGCTACAGTACAATTTCCTGCAATAAATGTTATCAATGGGAAAAGAGCTCTCGGTTATCTGGTGGACACAGTAAATATGGAGAAATGGTCTTGAGAGATCAGGATACTTGTTCCAGCTTCTTGACTAGAGAAAACCGACTTAGCAAATAATTCAGTAAATAAAGCCTCTGCTTCTACGGTTGCAAACCCCAAACATATGGGTCACTCACATCGGTATCGGGTTCATCTATATTAATTACTACTGACCTTAGTCACAGTGTTTGATAATTTCACTGTTGGTGTGCATGCAACATACAAACAATAAATTAAACATTTTCATTTGAAATATTTGTGTATATTGGATGGTTTTTATGTCATACTGCATTACATTTTAATCATCTACATACGGAAATGTGATTTAACTAAATAAGAATAGCACGCTTTCTGTGTATGAATTTAAATGCTTTATTGAGTAATAATTCTTTAATAACTTTTAATTACGTTTTGCAATTTGCTTTTTTTATCTTTACTATAATTACCAAAAACACCAGCATTAGTTTTAATAACACCACATATAATGATGCAATCATTCTGACATTCATTCTCATACTTGTCATTTTTTAAAATAAAAATGTTTATTTATATTTAAATTAAGCTTATATTAAAATATTTCTCCTTTTTTAACTTTACACATATGCTTGTATAACTCAAATGTTCTCTGATTTGGGACAAACCGAGTTCAGATTTAAACAATTTGTAAAAAAAATAAATAAATAAATAAATAAAAAATAATAATAATATGGTGTATTGCAGTAAAATTAAGGCATTAAACTCCAATATATTCAAAATATATATTTTTAATTACATGTTTAGTACTTAATTAAGTACAATTTAAAAAGGCACACCAAAAAAGGAAAGATACAACCAGAATTTACTCTAAATAAATACTTACAATGACAAGATTGAAAAAAAGTGTCACACTAGTCTATTGGCATTTTGCAAGGCTGTAAATATTACATTTTTAATTTAAAAAAATCATCCAAAAGAAACAAAAAGCTGAAATGTACACATTTTCTGATTGTCTCACCCTTAAGCGGTGGTGGTCCTCGGGGCATTAACATGAAGGGCTCAAACTCCTCCACTTTCGTCTCCTGTTGATTGGAGGTGACTTTGACTCCAGCGGTGCGTCCGCGGTGGGACACACGTCGGTCGGGCACTGAGAGCGGTGGAGTAGACATAGCAGGTACTGGTGCGGTGACCACTTAAACTGCTGCACTTGAGATGCTGAACTCAGGAACAACATACAGAGTCTTGTTTTCTTTACACATCTCTGCATTTTTAAAATTCGGCTGCTACACGAGAATCTGTTTTGCATTGAAGATGTAGCACAGCATGCGCTCGAAGACAAACTCAAAGCATGTGCTGAAGCACAGTTTTACTGCAGGAATTTGCCTTTCTTCTGTTAATTTACTGCTGCGTGAACAATCCGATGTAGAAACGTAAGCTAGTCAGTAAGACACAGCACAGATTTCTGTGAGAGAGTTCTAGAGAGTTTGGTCTTCTTTATTTATTTAACTTTAAATATGTAAAACTATATGAAGCTTGCTGAAATTCCAATGAAACATTTTTGTTTCTGCCGCAGCCCTGCAGAGTTCAACTCCTACCCTAATTAAAACTCACCTGTCTGTAGCTTCCAAGTGACGTAACCATTCAGACCTTGATTAGCTCGTTCAGGTGTGTTTGATTAGGCTTGAAGCAAAACTCTGTAGGGCTGCGGCTCTCCAGGACCGACGTTCCCCACCCCTGACCTAATACTTCTTTGGATATCTTAATACTTCGCAAGGAGATCAAAATATAATTTCCTGGCATTTTAATGTGGAAAACTTATTTTTATGATTGGCTACACAATGGCTGCTTTTACACTGTCACCGCAGACACACAAACACCTGTGTGATGGATTACATAAGGGCGTCTCCTTGAATGAGGTGTGAAGTTTGAGGAGATGTTTGGCCCACAGGAGCAGTGAGTGACTCCAGGAGCACAGTGAGGTCTCTGTTCACGTTTAAAGCACTTAAAGACACAGCTGATCTCACTTTTCCACACTTAACCACTGGGGAGGTGAACTAGATGGAAAACTATATTGCTGCATATGATGTCTATTAAGATTTAGTTTTCTGTGGTTTCCACATCAATATAAAACAGATGGTGGCACACATTAAAATAGTTATACTTTGCATGTAAACACTCACAGGCTTACTTTAAACAAACATGCATTTGCAAACACAAATCTGCACCAAAACATAAATACACAAATCACTTAAAATAACTGCAAAATTTAAAGACATTATCTAAATAACTTGTTCTTTGCAATTATCAGATGCCCCTCAACAAAATTTGCTTGATTTTAAATTTGAATGTCCCAATAAGTATGCATTAAATCGATCCAAAGACATTTATAATGTTACAAAAGATTTCAACGTTTAGATTTTCTTGTGAACTTTCCATTCAAACAATCCTAAAAAGTTAAATGCATTACGGCTTCCACAAAAATAGGAGACAAAACAACTTTGTTTTAAACATTGATAATTATAGGAAATAATAATTATAATAAATTATATTTTAGCATATATTCAAATAGAAAACTGTTAAATTATATTGCAATAATATTTTACAATATTTTTTTATTCTGCCTCAAACGCATCTTTCAGTGTGAATTTATACTATTAAACATGTTAAAGTGCACTTACCTGGTTTATTTTGATAGAAAGGTGGCCCTGGTCTGCAGACACTGGAACCTGGAGTCTGGGAGAACGTCAGGACAGTTTCTGCCTTTATTTATATATAGGGCTGGAATAACCCTGTGTGTAAGAGCAGCGTCACACATCACGGTGGGCATGTCTGTGTATGCAGATTAGCTCTATAAAAGCAAGAGGGTGTGTATGTGTGATAATAGAGTGGAAGTGAAAACTACCACGTTTGTGTGGCTTGTGGTGAACAGCAATGTGGCCGAATAAAGACACAAGTGTGGAATGTGTCGAGTCCTTCTCTTCTGCATGGGCAGAGCAAATTTAAAGTTATAGTTCATCCAAAAATGTAAATTTGCTGATAATGTGCTCGCACTCAGACCATCGTACATGCAAATGAGTTTGTTTCATATCTAGAACAGATTTGGAGAAATGTAGCATTGCATCACTCGCTGACTGATGGATCCACTGCAGTGAATGGGTGCCGTCAGAATGAGAGTGCAAGCTGCTGATAAAATCATCATGATAACCCACAACACTCCAGTCCATCAGTAAATGTCTCATGAAGCCAGAAGCTGCATGTTTGTAAGAAACTAATCTATCATAGTCGTTTTAACTTTAAACCTTTGATTCTGGCCTAAATATGAGTCCATACATAAAGCTTAACTCATTAAAGGATTGGTTACTTTACTTTTTGTACAGCTCTTAAAAACCATGATATGCATAAATGCACTGATTTAAAACATGCAATGTGGGATGCGAACATCAAGGTTTCTTTGTTTTTAGAAAGCTTGCATATTGCAATACAATAACTTTCAAAATTTAATTATGACTGAAATCGGCTCCGCCCTCTTTCCATGAAACTGACATCAAATCTGTCAAATTCTCTCAAATAACACTTCAGCTACTTTTGCCTCAATTACAGTGCTGACTGACCTTCTGCATATTCCATTTGATAAGCAGAGTAAGTGGAAATAGAGGTTATTCCAGTCAAAACAGCCCACTCTTCTTTCTTCAGTATGCTTGCGTTGCTGTAAAACATCCTTATTGATTTACATGAGAGGCGAAATATGTTGCATAAGATATTAATTTATCTTAAATGCATTTAGTCTTGTTCCACTCTTAAATCACTATTCATTGTATGGCACTGCAGATCATCTGGGCAGTTTGCGTCATTGCTTCAGGCGTTCTATATGGAAATACTGTGTTTCTCCAAAGTTTCTAAAGGAAAACATGATGTTTGGACCCCTTTAGATGCTTTGGGAGAGTATGAATCACAGGCATGAGCTCACCTTTAGATTGAGCAGAAGCACTGGAGAACAGGCAACTTTCTTTCACCGTGAACTTTAACGCAGACGATGTAATGCCTAGGTACAATATGAGAGCTTGTCAAAGCAGATTAACAAGCAAGACAAATCTAGTTGCATAATACAGGTTGGACACAGTCTACAGCTTATAAATGGGCTTTTCATGAAAATGTTTGGTGGGACTAGTAGGCTATACGTATGTGTGTGTGTGTGTGTGTGTGTGTGTGTGTGACCCTGGACCACAAGTCTTAAGTCACTTGGGTATATTTGTACCAACAGCCAAATATACATTGTATGGGTCAAAATTATCGATTTTGCAAGTAAAGATCATGTACTGTGAAGATAATTTAAAAATGTCCTATCATAAATATATTAAAACGTAATTTTTGATTAGTAACCTACATTGCTAAGAACTTCATTTGAACAAATTTCAAGGCGATTTTCTCATTTTTTTGCATGCTTAGACTCAAGATATACAAATGGTTGTATCTCAAACAAATATTGTCCTATACATCAACGGGAAGCTTATTTATTCAGCATTCATGATGTACAAATCTTAATTTAGAAAAATGTACACTTATGACTGGTTTTGTGGTTCAGGGTCACACACACACAAATACATACACACACACACACATATATATATATATATATATATATAGAATCACATATGACACACACACACACACAACATGTTTGCAAACAAATCAGAGCTAAGAGGTTTTCCTTTAATAGTGCAAACTCCCCTTCCTCTGTATCTTTGCATCTCCCACCGCCCCTTACTCTGCCGCAAATAAATAAATAAATAAAAACTGGAAATTGAGTGTGGGCGTCCAGCCAGAGGAGAACTGTCCCCAACTAGGCCAGATTTCTCTCAAGTTTTTTTCTCCATTCCCCCACCTATGGAGTTTTGTTACTTGCCGTCATCACCCCTGGCTTGCTTAGTTGGGACACATAATTTTCTAGTAATCGCCATCATATGGTTCATCATATAGAGGCTGTCTTTGCATTTAATAAACAGCTTCATCGTATTCATCCCATACACCTATTTTGTTAAGGGTCATTGCTTTACTACAGCCTACATCACCGGTAGTGCTATTTAATAATCAATTAACTTATCTCACCTTCCTCACAGGGGAGGGGATCAGGCTGGACACCTTGCCACCTAGGGGTTAAAATTCCTAGGGCTTGAGGTCTGCCAAGCTGTCAGCCCACTCCCTGGACAGCACGCTTAATGTATTCGATTATTAATGAGGAAGTGGGAACTTGTGAAACATGTATGTGTGTGTGTGTTTCATTTGATCAAGATACTCCTCCTGATGCATTTGAAAAAAATTGACCTTCACGAGCACCAAATAATATTTAAAAACCATGCATCATGACATCAAGTATGTTAATGCACATATGTACGGTGTACATTTTAGGACATCCTCAGACCTCAGTCATAAAATGAAAAGGCGTCATGCCTCAAATAAAACGGCATCGTGACTTAGACTGAAATGCTTCAGGTCTCGGAAAAAACAATGTCCGGTGTCAGGTCTCGTACGATCAGGCATAGGGCGAAACAGAATCATATTAAAATCATCAGAAAAAAAGTCATCAGGTGAAAAGGACTGGAGTGTGATGTGTTGCGTTGCCCCGCCCCGTGTGACGCACACTGGTGTTTTCCTACCTCCCATTAAAAAATAGGTATTACGAATTAAAAACGACTAATTTTGTGTTTTATTAATGTGTACACCTACCTCAACACTAAACCTACCCTTACAGTAATGCACATATAGTAATTATGAGTTATTACGCGGAACTGTTGAGGATGGCAGATGGAGATAAACTGCTTCTGATACTGTTTATTTTAACAGTTTTATTAAATGCTAAACTAATTAAATGTTATGCATAGGATAACATGCATTCACGAATATTTTGTGCATATTTAAAAAGTTAGTAATAGTGCCATCACACTGTAATGTGACGTCACACGGGGCGGGGCAAGCAACACATCAAACTCCAACTGAGTCCGTTTCACCTGAGGACTTTTTGTCTGATGCCTTTTAATCTGAGTCCGTTTCGCCTGATGCCTTTTCATTTTATGACTGAGGTCTGAGGATGTCCTAAAATGTACACCGTACATATGACAAGAGCAACACTGACCACAAGGCGCCTGTTTGATTTCCGCTATACCCAAGCAAGCAGTAGATGGTGCTTCCTGTGCAAACCACAGGTTAGTCATGTGATCAAGCTTCCACATTCAGCGCTTTGTTCCGCTCTACTGTTGTTCCATGCATCAGTAGGAAGTCAATCACTTACGCTTAAAACTTATTGAGGTGTAAACAATGCTGATGTCAAAAATATAGCTCAAAAAGAAGAGGCAAGGAGGACGAAGACAGACAGACAAAGATGGAAATGCAGAGAGAGGGTCCATCATTCTTGGGTGAGATAAGTATGATTGTAGTAGTTCAGACCCGGTTTCACTAAAAAGACATGCGTCGACATGACATCCTAGGATACAAAAGTCCACATTTTATTAATATTTAATATATAAATATATGTATATAAAATATATATTTTAAGCTTACTGAAGGTGCATTTATTATGTAATACCGCAAAAACAATAATATTGTGAAATATTCTTACAATTCAAAATAACTGCAAAATAATAATATTTTAAATTTACTTCTGATGCAAATCTGAATTTTCAGCATCATTACTCAAGTCTTCAGTGTCACATGATCCTTCAGAAATCA
This sequence comes from Enteromius viviparus, assembly GCA_032353835.1. Lineage (NCBI taxonomy): Eukaryota > Metazoa > Chordata > Actinopteri > Cypriniformes > Cyprinidae > Enteromius > Enteromius viviparus. The sequence continues at coordinate 34,722 of JAUCNO010000529.1, read as the reverse complement.
TTCTAATATGCTGATTTGCTGCTTAGGAAACATTTATGATAATTATGAACAGTTGTGCTGCTTCATATTACTGTGGAAACAGTGTATCCTTGCATTAAAACCAAAACATTACCTTTCTCCAACAGACAAGAGGCAGCAGGCGGTTGAAGCCAATGTAGGAAGTCAACAGTCTCTTCCTGAACTTCGCTTGGTTTTACTAGGCCGCAAAGGTGCTGGGAAAAGCTCAGCTGGAAACACCATCCTAGGCCTGGCGGGAGGGTTTGAGACAGGCAAACCCACAGAGGAGTGTGTGAAAAGGCGAGCCGATGTGGCAGGAAGGCGAGTTACGGTGGTGGATACCCCAGGCTGGGAATGGTACTATTCAGTGAACGGTACTCCTGGGTGGGTGAGGAGAGAAACGAAGAGAAGCATGTCCCTGTGTCCACCAGGTCCTCACGCTGTGCTTCTTGTGGTGCGATCCTGCACTTCGGTGACAGCTGACTACCATCGGCAGATCGAGGAGCATCTGGAACTGCTGGGCAAAGCGGTGTGGGATCACACGCTGGTGCTCTTCACACGAGGAGATGAACTGGGCTCCGTTCCTATCGAACAGAGGATTCGAAACGGCGGCAAGGCCTTCCAGACGCTCCTGGAGCGCTGCGGGAACAGGTTTCACGTCCTGGAAAACAAGCGGCGTGTTGACGATGGATCGCAGGTGAAGGACCTGATGAGGAAGATGGATAAGCTGGTGGAAGAGAGAAGAGGGAAGCATTATGAGACGGATCTTCTGCTTCTGGAGCTGGAGCTGGAGAGCAAACGCAGGGCTCGAGAGAGGAGGAAGAAACAGAGGGTGATGGAGGCGCAGACGCACAGAGGAACCATCAGAGCTGTGATGATGAGTAAGTAGTGTGAAAAGTGATGTTCTTCCTGGTTTTACTAACTGCCATGACCATTCTTGTGCAAGATTTAACAACATTCAGAGGAATGCAATTACTAATTACAATTACTCTCAATTCAAAACAACACAAAGGTTCAATATATACATTTACTTTAGAAGCCAAATGCCATGAGCTGATCAAAATGATCTCAATTTATGCTTTAAATAAGAAAACATAATTGCTAGGGGGGTTAATTTTTCAACAATGCCATGTTTCTTGATTTAAGGATGTTTAGATAATTTATCCTAATGTATTGAAGCAATACATTACATTACAATACATTAGTTCCTAATGTATTGAATTGTACCATTCAATGCAACACAGACAGTCTTGTATTTGTCAAAGTACTGTGTAAATGTACTTGAAGTCAGAACTATTTTCTAACCAGCAGTTTCAGATACTTGCAAAAATGTTTCTCTAGAGAGGAAATTGAACAAAAGGACAAGGTGCCAACATCCTATACTTCTGACAGAATTGAATTGTCCTTTATCATTTTGGATGTTTGCAATTACCGGAGAAAGAATAAATATTTATATTAATCAATATATATATTTTGATTACATCCAATTCTGTATTTAGTTATTCAGACGAAATTAAATGTCCAAAATAGTTGAAAAAATCAACCAGTTCTTATATAAAAATATATATATATTTTTTTATATAATGTTTTATATAATTTATTACTTATTTATTTAATTATTGTTTTGGAGCATGTTAATTGTAATTTTGAGTTGAAAAGAATGAAGCATTTTCCATCACTAAATAGAATTATTGTTCATTTACATTAAAAACAGTACAGTCCAACAATATTGGAATTACTGACTTACTCATTTATATACATAATGCCATCATAAGCTTTAGCATCATAAGCTATTTTCATGGCAAAAACTATTTACAATAAAATAAAATAAAAATTAAATACAAGTATAACAAATACAATAAAACCCAGCAAGCAAACAAACAAGTTATACCACACAACATTTTTTGATTAAAATTCTAAAACTTTCTAAATTCTAAACCTTTAAAGTTGTTAAATGAGAACACTTCATAAAAAGTTTTCTAAATACATTTGAAGCTAGAACGTCTAATAAAATATGTCTGACAGAAAGGGCATGCATTGAGGGTCTTACCTTGTATGACCTATGCAACATCTGGTAAATACCACTTAATACCACATTAAATCTAGTTTTAAAATAGATTACAAATCTGAAATTCTCTTTGTGCCACTTATTTAATATATATTGATTAATAATCTACGGTTTGATCTCTGAGGGAGGAATTTGACAACTGTTTACTGCCTAATTAAAAGCCTCCTCTGCTGTGAAATTAATGTAAATTATGTGATCCCAATGAAATGCAAATACTACAATTTTGATCTTGAAGCCTACATAAAAAAATATATAATTCTAAGTGAGGTAGATAACCTTCGTTTAGCAAAAAATACTTTATATAGCATGTAAATAATATTTGATGAAAAGCCATTATTTACACAAAATTTATTTATTATTATTATTATTTTTGTATAATTTCTCCTGTTTCTGCTAGACGATAATCCACAAACTGACCTTGATGAGAGGAATCTCTTCTCCAGAGGTTCACGGCGTCTCCCGGAGCTGAGACTGGTTCTGCTGGGAGAGAGGGAGACGGGGAAAAGCTCTGCCGGGAACGCCATCCTTGGTGGAGCGGGATACTTTCAAAGCAAAGAGGCCACTGAGGAGTGTTCGAGGCAGCAGACGGAGGTTTCTAACAGACTGGTGACGGTGGTGGATGTGCCCGGATGGGAGGGAGGACCTGAAGGATTAACTCCAGAAAGAGTGAAGCGAGAGATCGGACTGAGTGTCACACTTTGTCCTCCTGGACCTCATGCATTTCTACTGGCATTGAGAGTGGACGCAATCATCCAAGCACAGGCGGTGCGGGAGCACTTGGAGCTTTTGGGAGAGGCAGTTTGGAGACATACGCTTCTTTTGTTCACCAGGGGTGATCAGCTACGAGAGGGAGTCAGCATCGAGCAGCACATCCAAGGAGGAGGGAAGGATCTTCGTTGGTTGGTGGAACGATGTTCAAACAGATTCCACGTCATCAGCAGCATCTCTTGTTTGGAATCTCGGAATTCCAAAACACAGATTACAGAACTTCTGGAGAAGATTGAAAAGATGGTGGCGGGAAATCGTTGCGAGGCATTCTCGCCATTAGTGCATGAGATTCAAGAGTTAGGGAAACAAAAGAATGAGAAATTCCAGCTGAAGGTCAAGGAGTTCAGCGATAAGCTTCAACGGCAGGAGGAGGAACTGAAGAAGATGAAGGAACGAGAGGTCAAGAGCATTCGGTGGTTTTTCGAAAGACGCAAAAAAGACAAAGTGCAATCTCCAGGGAAGGCAGAGAGAGAAGAGGTGCAGTATCGAGGCGAAGATGACAGGAGAAGTGTAATGGGTGAGCTGGAAGAGAGGATGGCCTGGTTGACAGACGACAAGGAGCGAGAGATACAAGAGCTGAGTGCTGAAATGAGCAAAGCCATGGTGACTCTCCATCAGAGAACCAAAGAGAAAGAGCAACTGCTGATGAGATTAGAGGAACGAGAGCGAGAGGGGGAAGAACTTAAAGAAAAAGTGGATGATCTTCAGATGAAACTGCTGGAAATGGAGCGCATGGGTGCCATGAAAGAGCAAGAATGGAAAGAGACAGAGGCTGAGATTCAGCACACACACTTGGATGAGATAAATGAACTTCTAGGAAAACTGTTGGAAGCTGAGAAAGAGAATGATAGGATGAGAAGAAAGGCTGAAGAAACTCAGAAAGAGATGGATGCATCACAACGCAGGTATGAAGAAGAGGTTGTCTGGCAAAAGCAAGAGATGGAGAAGACACTGAAAGAAAAGGACAATGAAACTGAAAACATTTTAAGAGAAATCGAAAAGGTGAAAGTGAACGCTGAGAGCAGAGAACAAGAACAAAGAGAGAGATTCAGTGAACAAGTGGAGAAGAGAAAGAAAGAGACAGACAAGCTGAGAGAGGTGATAGAGATGATGACCAAAGAGATGGAGCAGCTGCGGATGTCCTACCAGGAGCAAGTGAAAACAACAGAAGCCGAGAGAGAGATGCACAGAGAAACTGTTGAGAAATACAACACGCTCATTGATAAACTGGTGGGGAAAGATGAGAAAATAGAGCGAACGAAGAGGGAAAAAGAAAAAGAGCTGCTTCGAAATGCTGAAACGCGAGAGAAACTTCAGCAAAAAGATGACGAATTAGTCACACTAAGACAAAGAGATCAGGAAAAAGTGCAAGAAATTGAGACACTGAAGCAAAACATTACTGAAAAACAGAGGGATATAGAAAAGTTAAAAAACACTGCCGAGGCAAATGCTGAAAAACATGCAGCTGAACTTCAAGTTTTGAAGGAAGAGTTGAAAACAAAAGAAGACAAAATAGACAAATTAAAACAAAGAGACCTGGAGAAAGACAAAGACATTGATAAACTAAAGGAAAACATTTGTGAAAAACAAACTGATATCGAAAAGTTAAAAGACAGTAATGAAGAAAATGCAGCTCAAATAAGACGTGTACAGGAAGAATTGAAGTTAAAAGAAGAGGCAAACAAAGAATTAAGACAAATGGATCAGGATAAAGAACGAGAGATTAACATGCTCAGGGAAAACATTAGTGAAAGACAGAAAGACATTCAAAAGTTAAGAGACAGTATTGAGGCACGTATTGGAGAAAGTGCTGCTAAACTCATGCATTTAGAGGATGAGCTGAAAATAAAAGAGGAGGAAATAGTCAAATTAAGACAAAAAGACACAGAAATTCAAACACTTAAGAAAAACATTATTGGCCAACAACAGGACGCTGCCAAATTAAAAGACAGCATGCAGACGAATATTGAAGAAAGTGCTGCTCAATTGAAGCGTTTAGAAGAAGAATTCAAAATAAAAGATGGTGAAATAATCCAATTAAGAACAAGAGAACTGGAAAAAGACAGAGAAATGAACACACTGCAGGAAAACGTTAGCGAAAAACAGCAGGAAGTTGAAAAGTTAAGAGAGTGTATTCAGGCACATAATGAGGAAAGTGCAGCTAAACTAAAACATTTAGAGGAAGAACTACAAGCAAAAGAGGGTGAAATAACCAGATTAAATCAGAAAGACTTAGATAAAGACAAAGAAATGGACACACAAGTGCAAAACATCAATGAAAAACATAAAAGAGAAATAGAAAAATTGAAAAACATCCTTCAAGCAAAGACTGAAGAAGCTGCCGCTCAACTAAAACATCTAAAGGAAGATTATGATAGAATGATAGAGGCCTGCAAAACAAAGAATGTGACGATGGAAGAGGAAATGGAAAACATAAAGAAACAGCATGAGGAAACAAAGAGACACTTGGATGAGCTGAGACAACAGTTCAGCAAAGAGCAAGAAAGAAACAACGGCCTGCAAAACATGAATGCAGGACTGGGAAACGAATTAGAAGAACTGAAGCTCAAATGTAAGGGCTTTGAGAGAGATCTTCAGACTTCAGTGAGACACTCTGAGAAACAGATGAAAGAAATTAAAGGTTTAGAAGAAAAGATAAATGAGTTCAAACAGCTACTGGAAGAGAAGGAGAATGAGAAAGAGAGCGATATGCAAGACATGAAGGCATATTATGAGAAAAGGCTAAGTGAAAGGCACCAGGAGCATGAGATGAAGGAGATAGAGAGAGAGCAAGAGCTTCACAGGAGAGAAAGAGAGGTAGAAAAGAAAGAAGAGAAGCTAGCACAAAGCAAACAAGATTTGCTAACTAGAGAGGATGAAATGAATAGGCGAGAACAGGATTTGGAAGAGCAAATGTACAAGATAAGAGAAGAGGAGAAGAGTCTAGAAAACGAGAGTCAGAATAACAAACGTCTGGCTGCAGATCTGATACGAATGAGAGAGGAGATTGAGAAAAGATCAGAAGAGTTCATGGATAGAGAGGAAAGTTTACAGGCACAGGAACAGCAGATAACATGTAAAAAGGATGAGCTACAAGCAATGGAGAAGATATTGGAGACCAAGGAAAAGGAAATTAAAGATCTTACTGAAAAGCAGGAGAAAAATATGGAAAACCTTAGACAGCAGATGGAGAGGAGAGAACAAGAGCTGCTGGAAACAGAGGCGAATTTTGTTAAAGAGCAATGCAGGCTTAGGCAAGAAGAACAATCTTTGGAGATGCTCAGAGCAAATCTGGAAACTAGAGAGAATGAACTTAATAAACGAGAGCAGGTGTGGGAACTGAAAACCCAAGAGCTTACAAAGATCTCGGAGGAATTTGAAAATAACAAAAACAACGTAGAGAAATGGCAAGCAGAGCTACGTAATAAGGAATATGATCTTCTGCAAAAAATAAATGAGCTGCAGGTAAAAGAGCAAGAACTTGTCCAGAGGGAGCAGGACCTCGAACTCAAAGGTCTAAGGTTGATGGAGCAACATCGAGATATGGATAATAAGCAGCAAAACCAAACAGCTTTGTTTGATGAACGTGACCTGGAGCTTGAGAGCATTAGAGAAGCATTAGGAAAAAGGGAGCAAGAGCAGATAAAATGCGAAGAAGCTCTTTCTCAAAGAGAGCAGAAGCTGAAGAGTGAAGAAATCTATTTGGAGAAAAGACAGCAAGTCATGCAAAATAGGGAACAAAAGCATCAAGACGAATTGCGCAGTCTGAAGAAACAGCAGGATGTTTTGAAAGACAGAGAATGTTCTTTAGATACCAGAGAAACGGACCTGCGCCAACGCGAATCAGAGCTCGCTATGAGAGATAATAACATGATAGATAAACACGAACTTCTGCAGAACCAAGACTCGGATCTGGAAAAGAAAGCAAGCGATCTGGAGAACAAAACGCAAATGCTAGAGCTCCTGAAAACAACATTAGATAGAAGAGAAAAAGAGCTTGAGAAACGTGAAAACCAACTGGACAGCAAAATGCTGGAGATAAATAATGAACGAGACAAGATCAAAAGGAAGCGAGAGGAACTTGAAAAATGGGAGAAGTATTTGTATAACACAGAGCTCAAAGAGATACAGAAAGAGCCTTTCTTTGGGTATCAGCGATTGACAAACAGCACTGAATTAAATGGGAAAGCCAGAGACATCCATCCAGAAGTAGGAGTAGATGGTGGCGTTCGTAATTCAAAAGGCACAAGAAGCGAAGAGCGAATAAAGTTGGCTACTATAAACCATGCAAACATCAGATCAGTAAAGAACCAAAGGGTTAAACGAACACTGGAGGCCAAGCAACAAGAGGAAGATGGTGAAAGTGACAATTCTGATAGCGAAAGTGAGGAAGACTTCTTTGAATCTTCAAGCAACAGTTTCCAAGCTGTTTTACGTACACCCTGGCCTGTGTCTGAGCTAAGGCTGATGCTTATAGGAGACTCCTGGTCATCCCGTCACCCAGCGAGATGCACTATCGTGGGGCCTGATGCAGATAAAAGCAACCCTTGGATGGGAGAGATGTCCGGCAGACAGCTCAGTATCGTAGAGCCTCAAGGCCTGAAGTGGAGATCTGGAGCTGACGGTACACACACCTTTCAAAAACAGCTCTCTCAAAGTATCCCTCTGTGTCATCCTGGACCACACGCCTTCATCCTGGTGATTCCCGCTTATGTGTCCTTCACTGGCCAGTACAGGCACGCAGTGGAACGTACCATGTCTGCAATAGGAAAAGCATCATGGAGGCACGCAATCATTCTGCTCACCTGGGGGGAAACGTTAGGAGAGAGCGTCCAGCAGCATGTGAAGAGAAATAGTGACCTGCAGCGGCTGGTTCGAAAATGTGGGAATAGATGTCATGTGCTTAACAATAGACACCGGGAGTCTGATGTTGTGAAGCTGCTGGAGAAGGTTGAAGAGATGGTAGGAAACAATGGACAATACTACAAACTGGACTGAAAATGATTTACTCTGTGCTTTTAAGACTGTGAATAATATTTAAAACTATGAAAAATAAAACAGATTGTCTTGAAATTCTTTGCTTTAAACATTTTTTGTGCACCTAGATGTGAAAAAAAATCAAATAACGTGCCTTTAGTCCATTAAAATATTAAGAATTAAATACTTTATTTCTGCACAAAAGCGGATGAATATATGGAAGCACAGGCTAATGTAATTCACACACTTACCTGACGATGGCGCACTTGTCTTAGATTTGTGTCATTGGCTGCACAATTAATAAGCTTATTCATAGCATTTTGTAATCTTCAGCTTATCTATTAGCAAATATGAGGAGCAAACGCTCTGATTTTTTATGCCATCCAATGAGGTGTGATTAATTTCCTAACCGCCTCAAGTAAACAGACATAAGCTATTTTATGCAATTATAATTTCAGCCTAAAAATAAATCATTAAGATTTTCCCGGAGAGATATAAAGATGACAGATTAGTTACATTAACACCGATTCGGGCACATTCAATGATTCTCCAAAACAAACAGAGCGGATTTTCCATTAGTGCCTCATCTTGTGGAGTCTTGCTGTGCATCCGCTGGGATTCTGACAGGAAAATTATTACCTTTAAAAAAGGGGCTCTGTTTCGTCTGAAAGAGAAACTCTTTCCATCGAGTGAAAAACACACATTTGAAATGGAATTCTCTTTTATGGCCCTCAGACAGCAAACTCAAACACTTACATACAATCTGTGGTAATTGCGCGATGGTGTCGGATATTCCTCCGCCTCACCATTACGCGGGTGAAATGTTAAAAAAATAGTTCCTCTACAGCGTTTCACTTCCCCCCCACAACGTTTGTATCTGTCTGCAGGGGGTCTATTGCTAAGTCGTTTGAAGGAATCTATAATTATCACCTATGAAATCAAGTAGAGATTTTATTTTATCAGACCACATTGCTAGATTTTAGGGAAACGGATGAAAATAATATGCAGTCTAGCTGAAAGAGTGTCTGAGTGCATTAGTCGACTCCTTTCATTTGTCCATTAATTGTTATTTTGTGTTAGTCATTATCAGCACTATCGCCTTTTAAGGTAATGAACACGGCCATGCTAACATCATTTCCCCAGCATAAACTTCAAATTTCAGTCTCCCCTTCAACCACTAGACAGATGTGCATTCATTTCCATGCTTATTGTATGTGTAGTGAATTCAGCTATCTCTAATGGATGATAAAACCTCTTGACAATACTAATTAGCCTAAATTCTCAGCAATTACCATATGCCCATTTCTCTTTGGGTCAGATCAGATCAAGCAGTTCTGAGGTTTATAGCCTATGTCAGGATGTAAAACGCTTCATTCATTTTTTTTTTACGTTCTAATTAGACTATATTGTTTTAGTTTGTCTGCATGCAACTTTTCCAAAATAATGTACATTTTTCCAATTTCCCAATACCCAAAATCACAAGTCAGGAGAATAGGTTTATTGTCACTTCTCTCTTAAATGTGACGCACTGCAGAACATACTGTATAACAGAACGTCTACACTAACAGACAAAGTGGCAAAGTTCATTATTGCTCAAATGTGTTGCCTGTAAAAGGGGTCCATCCATGTTTGTCTGGTAGACACAGTAACATTAAATGTGATCATGTTAAACAATAATGTTTTTTTGTTGTTTGTTTGTCTCTAAAATGCAACAAAATTGATACATTGAGTCCAAATAATTTTTATTTACATGTTTGGCACAGGTCCATTGACCATTGAGAGACCCTGACCCTTCAGATGCCCTTTAACATGTCCGCTTTGGTGCTTGTATTTCTGTTTTCAAGAACTTCAGATGCTCCAGTGAGAACTAATAAAGGTCAAACCGATGTTTCTGATAGCAGACTAATCAGTTCTAATGGACCACGAGGAACATGGCTAAATGAAAAATGCCCTAGTGAAAAAAAGTATACTTTATTGTATTTGTAAAACTGGAAAAACTGCATCAAACCTGAAACAACAATTTCCTTTTAGCTTTTTTTTTTAGGACTATTATTATAACTATGTAAAAGGTAATCAAATAAATACATAAACAGTAGTAAATATATTTATTATTTATATACTTACTAATATTTACTATATTTTACTAATTAATAAAACTACTACATTTTTAAGGAAAGTACATTTAAAGGGGTCATACAAAAGCAATTTTCCACAAGCTAATATGATTTAATCTAATATGATACTTTAGGATAATAATGGAAAGTTTGTAATATAGATTGCTTTAAAATTTCTCAAAGATAGTGTAAAACACTCTTTAGAAATCACTCTGTTCTGTGTACTTCCCCTTTAAATTATTAGGAAAGGCCATTTGCAAAAATTTATAAAAAGACATTATACTCACTGCTTCTGTAGGTAAGGCTGGATCATGAATGAACATAAACTCATTTTGGTTGATCAAGGGCGCGTTTCCCTTCAGAACCAAATGTAACATTAATCCTCCGCGTCTTCAGTCTCTCAGATGTTGGGAGTAAATGACTACTGCCATGTTCATTAATAAATTCAACAACAAAACACCTCAATCTCTTAGGAGTCTTGCTTGTCTCTGCGTCTCGGTCTGATGACGGCTCACTCAGG
>JAUCNO010000527.1:19927-42272 GCA_032353835.1 Enteromius viviparus | reverse complement strand
ACAATAACCCAACGATGTTGAACAAATAACCCAACCTTTTAGAAAATAACCCAACATAATGACCCAATATGTGTAACACATCTATTGGGTTAAAAAAATAACCCAACGTTTTTTACTGTGTATATATATATATATATATATATATAATATTTTTTTTTAACATAATTTAATTAATTTTTTGGTTATTTTTTTTATTGGTTTTGAACTGATGATCTGTATCTTGTATTTTCCTAATGACAAGAAATATATGGCATTGGATCAATTGTCATGATATGTACATTGACATAAATGACCTACTTTTGAGAGATGAACTAAAGATTTTGAGCAAATTACAGGCTTTTGCAATTAAGTCATTTTGTGCTGCTGTTTGTGCGAACTGTTTTGAGAAATGCACATACTTGTAAATATTGAAAACGACTAAAATAAATTACCAAAACAACAGGAAAACCCCGTTGACTGGTCAAGTTGATGTAGGCTTGATTTATCACCACCAGATGGCGCCCAATATAAAGAAATTAGCTGTCACCAAGAGAAGGGGGCGTGAGAAGGAGCAGAGAGCGAAACAGAGACGGAGAGAAAAATCACAACTCAGCCAGTCGAGCAATTTGAGAGGTTGCTGTCACGCACCCTGCACTGAAGCGAGCTGCCGGGCGCCTTCTTCATGCGTGGTATCAGCACCGCACTTGAGCTGGACAGGATGCTGACGGACAGACGGAAACACACTGAGTCTCTGCCGTAGAGACAGAAGATCCACCCGTACAGCAAGTGCATAAAGAGGAGAAGTGTTTGCCGGTACGCAAGGGCTGCATCCCTGTCTTTAGAGGGGACAGTATGGACAGAACAGTTATCGTTAAAATGGCAGTATCAACAATTCGATCCTAACAAGAGGGGATTTGCGGGAAAGTGCGAACGAAGGATTTGACCGGTTTGTCGGCGATTTGTTTTATAGCTTAGCACTTCAGTAAGTTGCTCGGGAGAATGGAAAAGCCCACCCAGCCTCAGCTGCAGTCGAGCATATCCAAGAGCGCTGAAGGTCCCTCAGAGGACCTCTCCAAACTTACGGATGAGGAGCTTCTGAAATGGAATAAGGAGGAGCTGGTTCGCCGGCTCCGCAGAGCCGAAGCTGAGAAGATGAGCGTCATAGTGGACCACAGCAATCTCATCCGAGAGGTGAACCGCAGGCTTCAGCAGCATCTCAACGAAATACGGGGGCTTAAGGTAAGGCTAGCTTGTGTTCAGGTGACAGGGTGTGGGCGAAATGGAATAAAAATTGGATTACCCCTTCTTCACTTAGTTTACTTTTGATTATAAATATCACACCGCCTTTGGTACCAAACAAGCGAAAGCTCAATTGATTTATTTACTGTTTTTATTTTTTTAAATGTTTGCATAATATAACTTTTTTTAATCGTCCAACGGCCTTGACAGAAGCAGCAGTTACAGCTTTTCACCTCTGGCCTTTCATGTTCTGGATCCTTATGTAGTTTTTCTTATAATCTCCACATTTTCTAATATGTAGCTCTTCACATACAGTTCGTGATGAGGTATAATGGGGCTAAAGATCCCCTGGGCGCCTCTTAAATGTCATTTTGTCATAGTACAGTACATGCCGACACTTGTCTTGGTGGGGGGTTAGGGGGTCTTTGGGGGGGTTGTTTGTAGGCCCTGTGTAAAGTAAAACCTGACAAGTCAAGTTACAACTATATATATAATAAATATATATAATAATATTATTATTTTAATTAATTTTTTAACGTTATAATATATATATAAATAACATATTTCAAATATGAATTAATTTAGAATATGAATTAATATTACTATGAATATTATATTTTATTAGTAGTATTAATACACACACACACACACACACATATTTTTTCATATATTTTTTCACACTAATATTGAAAAACATTCTGCTAGAGTATGTGTTGTCTCTGTATTTCATACTCTGTCTTCTGTTGTGTAGCACCAATGGCAGCATTTGTTTAACTTCATTTTTATCAGTGAAACTGGCTGTGCTTAGACATCAGTGTTGAGTCATAGATTTGATTGTTCCAGGAGGTGAATCAGAAGCTACAAGAAGACAACCAGGAACTGCGGGACCTTTGCTGCTTTCTGGATGACGACCGGCAGAAAGGGAAAAAGGTGTCGAGGGAGTGGCAGCGCTTGGGCCGCTACAGCGCAGGGATAATGCGTAAGGAGGTGACACTTTACCTGCAGAAGCTGAAAGAGCTGGAGCAGAGGCAGGAGGAAGTGGTAAGGGAGAACCTTGAACTGAGAGAGCTGTGCCTCATGTTGGATGAGGAGAAGGGCCCTGGAGTTACCGGTGGGTCAACGGTTACTGGGGGACCAGCCGGCTGCAGGAGTTCAATCGATAGCCAGAGCAGCCTGTCTCATGCTAGTGGCCCTGGGCCTGGCCTACTAAGGGATGTGGGTGACGGGAGCAGTACCTCCAGCGCGGGCAGCACCGACAGCCCTGACCATCTCACACATAAGCAGCAGCTGTTGGGTGGCCCGGTTGGAGGCAGTCCTGACCACCTACATAAGCCAGGCTCAGGGGAGGAGGCAAAGGGTCTTGAGCAAGCAAGCAGAAGACATAGCACCAGCCAGGAGTACGGAGCTCATACCTTTCCCCAGGTGTGCCGGTCTCGCTGCGGGTCCTTCTCCAGTCCAGACCATAAGGGTCTGAGGAGTCTCAGTCCAGAGAAACTTGGCAAGAGAGGCAGCCCAGAGCAGTTCTCAAAACATTTACTGGTGTCTTCTCAGCCGCCTGGCAGCCCGGATCTTTTTCAGAAGCACAGGGGTAGCATGGGTAGTGTGTGTGGGAGTCCAGAGCCCAAACAGATTCTTTCAGGGACACCGGAGCACCTACAAAAGGGCCGCATCATTTCTGGGAGCCCCGAGTTGTTGAGGCATCAGCATGGCAAGTTTGGCAGCCCCGGCCGAGAGGTGGCACAGAAGAGGCCGGGCGTAGAGGAGATGTCCCCTCATCACCGGAGCATCTATAGCGGTATGAACGGTGGGTCCGATTGGAGCCTGCTGTAGCACCCACAGTGAGATATACGGAGTCCCATTTGAGTACACCACATGCAGAGGGGATGGTCATCCTTCATCCTGGAGCCAGCAAAGCCCCAATCCCCAGCCAGGCACTAAAACATCCCATACAGCCAGCCATGATCTGCATTTAGTTTAGTTTTGCTTTGCTCAGTTCAGGAGAGGCTATGGCCAGATAGAGCAGGAGCTTTAGTGTCTGGCTAGAGCAGAACATCTCATCTCTGGTAAAGGTCGGTGGTGTCCAGTCTTGGTCCTCTTGGGCCATGATTTTAGCAGGCCTTAGCTGCCTCCTATCAATCAGCCTCTGTACCTGTGCCTCCGAAGCCATTTTTTATGCTCTGGAAACTAACTGAGGGAACACTAATCAATCAATGAAAGACCAAAAAGCTCAGAGGCCCAACAAAAGCCAGAAGACAGTGCTGCCCAGGAGGACCAGGAGTGGACACCATTGTATTTGCCATATGCATGCAGGTGAGTGGAGTGGCAAGGTATGAGTCAGCAGCACTTGGGACGGAGCAGTGTTAAGAAAAGCCCTTTCTTCCCCCCTTTTTTTATGTTCCTACAAATTCCTAAAACACTTAACCTCTGGGAAAAAAAGGATTTCCTTATTTAAAAACTTTCTTTCAATTTTTATGTTTTTATTTTACTTAAATTCAAAATTGGAGTCTTCCCTTTGCGATCTCGTTTTAAATTAGGATTTAAATTTGAAAGGCATTCTTAGTTCATTTGTAAATAATGGCAAACATGCTGAATGCAAACATGCTGAATGCTGCAACCCACAAATGTTCTTACGTACAGATATATACTGTACATATCCATACAATAGTTTCAGCTTCTACAGTAAACTTTATTTAGCTCCATAAACCCAGCATAAGGCTCATAAACACCTCAGCAGTGGTTAACAAAAAAAAGAAACCTTCACACAACACACCCCAAGGTGCTGGTACTGATCTCAGCTGGGTCTTGTCACGCTTGTTCATTTTTGTAGCATCAACTTGGTGATCTCGCTTGTAGTTCAAACCAATGGCTTTCTTGCTGCTGTTTGAGCTACTGTACCTAATACTAATCTAAGTTATTGTATCCAGTCAGAATTACACTTGACTGGAATAAAGAAAAAAACGGTGTGTATCATTTTGGTGTGAATTATAAATTAAAAATGAATATGCTTTGCATAGATACTTCACAGCTTTCTGAACAGATGCTGACACATCAGAAAAGCTGCAGTGAACAGTATTAGAGGACAAACCACGTGAATGTATGCAGAACAAAAGCAATAAATATCAGACTCTCTTCATGTGTAGCATTCTCTCCAACTATATTGTTCTAATGATTTTTTGGAGGAAAAAAGTGCTGAGTTGTGTGGCTTGGCTGTGCTGTGGGATTCTTCCTGAAGCTGAGTGCTGTTTACCTTGTGCTGCATTTAATAGGAAAATAACAGCTGCTAATTAACACCTGAGTTCACTGACCTAAATGGATGCTCTGCAGATCTCAAACTAGAAATAAGCGCTGCTATTTTAATGAAAGATGGTTTTGTATGTGATGCTTTGATTTATAGATTGTACATAAACATTAAGATGAAATGGTAGAGTTCCCAAAACACGCCTTCCTGGCAGATGAATGGTTGATCTAGAAGCTGCCTTTATCTTAGGTCCTGTGGATTGTTTGTGGAGTGTACAAAGGCCTTGTATGCAAGCTTGGTACCAGACAACCTCTATTGAGATCCATTCTGCTGCTGATTTATGTTTTTGACACAAGCTAACAAGAAAGAATTAGCTATTGTATTCTTTCTTTCTCTTTCCTTTCTTACAATAATTCACTTTTCTTGAAATACACATTCATTTCCTTTTATTATTTATTCAAACTAAAACTGTCTTTTCCTAATAGTGCAGATCCAATTAAATTTTTCCACTGATGCTCTGGGTTGGTGCATGTCCTCACTTTTCAATCTGCTTACTGCTCCAGATCCCTCAGAACTTGCATTTCAGTAGAGACTAACAATCCCCAGTTTGTCTAATTAGTCATAAATACACATTAAAAAAATTGGTCAATCAGTAAAAAAATTATTTACACTCTTCATGGAACCACATGCTCACATTCTGAGCAGGGAATTACAGTTTATCCCTGTTGGCCGTGGCCAGCCAGCCTGGATTATCCCTTAAGAAGGTTTTGACAGTCGGATTTCTCTTTTCCCTCCTCCCTTATGGGGTGTGTCCTGCAGTCCATAGCAACTCAAATGTTTTTGGCTTTGACCAAACCAGCTGCACTATAGTCAGCATGAGGAGGCCAGTATCTTACATTCAGAGAGGTTCCTATTCTGAGAATTACAGAACAAATAGAACTAAAACAGGTTTTAAAAGTTAAAAATACATGTTTTAATTCTCCTGGTGCAATTCAAACCAACAGTTACAGTTTTTTTCAGGTTTACCAAGAAAACTCTTAATATGGTTTGTCATTCTGTCAAGAGTTGCGATTAAAGCAGAAATGAGGGAATGTTATTTCCCCTTTGTGACTTTCTAATGATTTTTTGATTACTATCATAATAAACTTATATTAGTAAAATAAAAAATAACAGCTGCAAGCAGTCTGATTTAAAGGTTTAAAGAGAAACGCTTAAGTTTTCTGTGCTTTAAAGGATGTTTATAAATTAAAAAACTTAGAACTTCAAGCAAAATATTTGAATCTTATAAGAACTTTATCTCATAAGAGCTATAATTGCTTAACTTAATTGGATTACAGAAGTTACTTTGAATTCAGGGAAAGTTATGAACAAAGTTCAAAGGTTAGTTTACCCCCATATGAAAAAGTTCTGCCAACATTGACTCACAATTGTGTGAAAAAATGTTTTTCCACTGAAGAAAGTCAGGTTTGACACAATAAATATCTACAGAATTCTCATTTTTTGGTAAACTGTGCCTTCAAGTTTGTTTTTTGAGTGTCTTTTCTATGTAGTTAAAAGAGTTAAAATGATGAAGTGCATTCTAAAACGTCCCACTGCAACCTGAGCCGACCCACAGAAGACCTTGTGTTTGACCTTGACCTCTCTCTCTAAATGTACTGTAGCTCTACAGCCAGTCTGCTTTAAATGGGTCTGCTCCACCTACAGTAAATGTTCCTCAGGGCCCAATGTTAAGAAATCATACCGTCCATCAATCAAACCAACCATCAATGCGTCATGTAAATAATGAATAATGCTGTAGCTCAGCTGCATTTGCATTGGTAATGTGACAGAACAAGCACTGCTGGCTGTTCACGCTTCACGCTTTGTGGGCTTTCGTCGTAGTTCCTGGCTGACGTGGTGGTACAAGGCTTTGGCCCTTCGCGGTAATTTAATTTGCAATCTGTGGAATACATATCTAATTGCTTGCCTTGACATTTAAGTGGAATTTAATTTCTTTTCCTTTCATTTCTCAAGAGATAAAGGCCCTGGCGATCGCGGCTGGCATCAGACGGCTGTTTTTTGCTCTCTTGCTGGGGAGCCAGGGGTTGTGTAACAGTTAGGAAACAGTTCTCAGAAGCTGGGTACTAAATTAATCTACTCAGCTCTTTGCGACCTGGCCAGTGACTGATCTTGAATGCTTAGCCATAATTAATGACTGTCTGCTTGTTTTATGGTTTAATGAAAAAATTCTAATCCTGCTAAGCTGTGTCCTAAACAGACAGCAATATAGCCCCCATGTGATCATTGCATGCGGTTGCTAATTCCATAATCTATTCGTTGTCATGTGAACTTTGGCGCGCAGTAATTTTTTTGATGTGCTACATGCAGTGTAGAAAACAAAGCTGATGAGACAGTTTCTGGGGAAAATAGGTGAACACGCCCGTGGAAGTGGAGCGCTACAGTGTTTATTGATCCCTCATTAGCGCACAAGTGAGCAATTGATTTAGGCTTTCTGCTACTGCAACGAAGAGGAGAAACATTGCATTTAAGATATGCAGAATAGACAGTGGAAAGGAATTTAGTAGGAGATAAATGCAGCATTGACCGCTACATCATTTTAGTACATTGAAAAGCAGTGGTGGTGTTAAACTTTTAACAACTGCTTATTAATGGATACTCAATGATGATATGCTCACTGAACTGTATGCATATTATTACCTGTAAGGAGGAGTCTTTGAACCAGTTGGAATGAAAATTTTGAAAGGTTAACAAGTTTGTGTATGCATCTGTTAATTTGCATGCAATCATGATGCTTGAAATATCATACCCCTTGACCTACAAATTCTTAATAATTCAAGGGGGGCAAAAATTGTGACAATATTACAATCTATGATTCTTACATTTACATTTACATTTATTCATTTAGCAGACGCTTTTTTCCAAAGCGACGTACAAGTGGGGAAACAGCAAGCAATTAGTCCTAAAGAGGCAAAAGCAACTTAGAAAGTGCTCATAAATCAGCCCTTGTAACAGCCTGATTGCAGTGACTGTCCCTGTATGTACATGTTCACATCAAACAACTCATGAAGCAGAGCATAACACTAACAATGCTACAGTAAATTTATAGATTTGATTTCAAAGAAGAGCATAAACTAAAATGCATACCTTGACTGCTAAGTAGCTCACTTTAGAAAAAGGTGTCTGCCAAACGCATAAATGAAACTAAAATCCTTTTCATTAACTGCAGTCTACAGAGCATGCAAACAACTCCTACGATTAAAAAAAAAAACTTCTCGGTTTCTAATAATTTAGTATTTGCTGCTGGATTAATCACTTGGACATTTTTTTTTTCTTTCACTTTCACACTGTCCTTAAGACTTTCTTTTTGCCAATTTCCCCCAAGAATAAGCTAACTTTTGCATTAGTCTTGAGATCTGAAAGGAAAAAAAAGCTGCCTGTCTCATAATGAAATTATAACCCGTGTGGATCCAGTGTAAGGCAGTAATGAAATCTAAACTCAATGTAGTTTTGTGCTTCCTTATTGCTTTGTTGTTACCCTAACAGAAACCTCTGTAAGAGACAAAGACTGTATAAGACAGTCAGTGTCTTTGTTCAGAATACTTTGTCATCTTCAATTATTAGCTTCTGGCCCATATTTATATACAATACAATAATAGTTTAATTAATCTCAGTGAAAATGATATATATTATTCCTCTAATATTTATCCCTTGATCTCTCCCGTTCCCTGGAAGATGTTCAAGTGTGCCAACAAAAGCTTTGTGTTCCTAATGAAACCCAGTGCCATCTCTACCAATACTAGCCTCTGTGCTGTCCGGCAACTTGGAGAGATTATGTAAGATATTAGGAATTCATGCTGAGAGGGCCAGAGCCAGCATGTGCTCTATCTAGAACCCCTGTTTATCTTCCTGCTGGCTCAAGGCGTGAGGTAGAAACCATTGATTGCTGCCTCAGAAAGAGGGAGCATGAGGGCTTGCAGTGGTCAGGATCCCTGCAGAGCTGTTACCCAATCAACAGATCTCTTTCAAGGGCTCATACAGTAGCCTGAAGGGCCACATTTAACCCAACATAATGTGTGTTTTATAACACAGAAGAAAAATAAATACAGGCATTAAAAGAGATTTACTTTCAATGGAAATGCTGAGAAAATAGGATCTCATTCTAGGAAAAATCAATGTCATGTTAATGGGAAGGTGTTCACACACGACTTTATGAAGGTGTGCTGACTTTTGCCAGTTACATGTACTAGTGGCTGGTGTTTGTGGTGTGGTTTGTGGCAAAAACATAGCAACACATTGTAAATTCTGGTAATCACTTTCAATATGTTATACATATCTGCGACAACACTGAGCCTTTCCTCAGCCCGGGGATCTGGGCTTAAGCACAGGTTTGAGTGTGCATTAATTCAGCTCTGTTAGCGGCTATTATGTGAAATGTAAGCCCTTCTACAAACAGTATTTTTGATTTATATGTATTTACCTACTTTTGAATATCAGTCGAGAGAAAGATGCTTTTTTATTTCAAAAGCTTGGTAGGCTACATGGGCTAATCAGTTTAAGCTGCTAAGAACCAAATTACCCAGCATAAACCTGGGGCAATAATTTGTTTTAGCAAGGATGCTAACACTAGCATTTGTAGCAGATCGGTTTGCTAACCCTTGAGCTGCTTATTTTGAAGAAATACGCCACATTGTATATGGATACTATCACAGTGATCTAGCATGTGTTTTTGTATGCATGTTTATGTTTATTGCTTACTGGAGATTTTTTGTACTGTGGTATAGGGATAGAAATAGACTGCTGCTATACAAGTAAAAAGTGAGAGATGGACTAAGAGAAAGAGAAACAGAGAGACAGCGGGACAGGGAGTGAGGTGAAACTCTTTTTCATGGTGAAAGCACTGCACATTTGCTCTTGGCTCGTACAGCCGGGTCACATTTCTAGGCATAGGCAGAAAAAGACTGTAGGACACTCATGTATCAGCTTCAGAAAGCAGCATACTGTGCATGCTCTTAATGTGGAAAAAAAGAGCATCTTAGCTCTTGTGCGAAACCTTTCTTTTGATATATATTTCACCAGAGGTGCACGAAGTATACAAATCAAGTACTTGAGTGAAAGTAAAGATACATAAAATAAAAATGTACCTGAGTTTTTAAGCGTCTAATTTTCACTAGTAAGAAAAAATGTGTTTTGAAGCTTAGGCTCAGTCACAGGACACATACTGTATGACATTTCACGCTTTTGAAGGAAAATATTATATTTTCTTTTCTTTCTTTTTTTCTTCTCAAACCTTGTCTGTGTTGTAAACACTCCTGGCCAAATGCCCCAGAGGGCATTACTTCCCACATAATTACTGTAGTTACCTGAACATCACATTCTTTCCTTTTTCACACAGATGTAATATATAAAAAAAATATTTGAGAAAAATAACTATAACTTAGCACCAGCAAGCTTGTTAGCTAAATCCTAAAATGCCACATTAGTTACTTACGTGCACCAGTTGTTCTTACTTGTGAATTCAGTTCACTGGAGACTCGCTGAACGAATCATTTCAATCAGTTGTTGAATGGAGAACAGCTGCAATCGGATCGTTCCATTTCAAGAATGAACCGTTTGGTGTGATTTGCGAACCAATTGAACAGGTTCGTTAAAAAGAATCAATTTGTTAATGAATCGCTCGTCTGCATCTCGGAGCAGGCGACATAAGAGTAACGATATGTTCTATAAAATGTAGTGAAGTAAAAAGTACACTCGTATCCTTAGGAAGCTAGTGAAGTAAAAGTTGCTAAAAAATAAAACTACTCCGAAGTACAGATACTCAAAAATTTACTTAAGTACAGTAACGAAGTACAACTACTTTGTTACTGTCCACCAATGATGTTTACACATTAATTTAAATGTACTTTTTTACATTTTAAATGTAAAATACTGAACCTGAACCTTTCCATCTTATTTAAGGTCTCTGTGTTCATTGTGATGAACAAGCAGCAGGCTACCTCAGCTTGTGAGTAATATTACTCAATCATCTTGCATTATGAGTGCAATATTAGTATACTGTATTTTCTTCTCCTCTTGGCACAATACAGTGTGGCAAGACTACACTTTGTTTCCAATCTTTAGAAAACCCACTCAGATGAAATCAATCACTGCAATTCAAGACTTTTTCGAGTGGACAGCTATTTACACAAGTGCACACACATGCAGTTAACAGTAATAGAAGCAACGGAGGCCAAAAGAGACCGGCTAGCTCAGAGGCAAACCCTTGCTTTCCATCTTCACACAGATAAAAGAAGCTTTAGACAAAATGAAATTGGGCAACAGAGCCAGGTAATTGGTAAGGCTATTAAAATTAATGAAATTTCTATGCAGATGAGAGAGGTAATAGTCAGGGAGGAACCTCAAACCATGCAGTGCTCTCTGTGGGAGGAGGGCAGTGTGCAGGCAGCTAACTGTGGGTATTTATGGACTCCCTTCAGCATAAACAGTGCTATTGCACTCTTTATAAATCATCTGAATGCATGACCTGACATGCATTTTGAAATTCATAATGTGCTGACGGAGTTTGGAAAATACAGCCACACTAAATGACCCCTTTTTCAATTTATGCTCATAAATATTTCATCATATCAGGGAATTACAATCTTCAGAACCAGAGGAAAAGATGGATGGATGGAGATATACATACAAAACAGTGCTGTGAGAGAAATATTGAAGGGTAATTTAGACTCAATTTCAAAACCTAGTGAGGTGCCTATACAGATGCTGCATTATAAAGGCGTCATCAGTGGAATCCCAGAATGCACTTCGATACGTTCACAGAAGAAAGAAAAAAGATCCAAGTATGTACAGTATGTACTAAATTATATTCAGAAATTGATCAAGATTAAGTGCAATTAAACATACAATTTGTAATTATTCTTTAATATTGCAATAATTTTGAATTCAATCTTTTAATTAATGTAGAAACAACTTAAATTCAGTATATTTTGTGAACTTAAAGTGAACAAATCAATCTTCACATACACCTATTGTAATAAATCTCATATTTAGCTTGTTCTTTGATAAACAGACATCATAAAAGCTGGGTTATTCGTTTTTTTTGGCTGCTTTAAAAGCTGCCGCTGCCGAACAGCTCTGACACGCACCATATTTTCTCATAACTTTTTACCTTTTCTGGCATGCTTTAGGTCTTTAAGTCTCTAATTAGCTGACAAGTTGAATCTGGCGTGTTAAAGGAGGTAGACAGTTTTGCTCCAGGACAGTTTTGAAAACCACTGCATTTCAGAAACATGTTTTTAAATGTGAGTCATATATAACTCATGCATACATGCACAGTTTTAAGGCAGCTCGCCCTATCACCTTTTTGTTAAATTCATCTCTTAACTGGTGACATCGGTTACTCATTGGATGCTTGTAGTTTAATTTTTTGCTATAATATGAAATTTTATATAGCACGTGTCACTGCATTTGTGCATGCAAATGAAGTGCTTGCACTATGAACATAAACCAGGAAAATAACCTGTGACACACTTTTGTTGAAAATAATAAACAAGTACAACGGAAGTGTAATTTAACCACATTGAATTTAGATTGCTATCAGGCTGAAATGTGAGAAAACTCTTCCAAAAACAATTAAACAGACCAGCAAACTTCTATTTGAGCACTCACAGCAGATGTGGTTAGTCATCCATGTATTGTTTTCCTACTGTATCCCAAATGCTAAAAATTTGGACATCCTGCTCCTTAGTTGGAAAAAGGCTAATTTCTCTGAGGCAAGACACTCAAGCTGTTTGTGGTTATTTATAGGGCTGACAGGGATGTGTGTGGAAGCTACTCACAGAATCGTCACAGAGAGGACATGATGTCATCTGTACGGCTGAATCCAGAGGCACACTTCAGTCAAACAACCTTTAGATCTTTAAGTTAAAACAGACATGCGAGAACCCTCAGGTTGACAACAAGCTGCCTTTTCCCCTCCCTCTATCCCTCTTGCCATAAAACACACAGAAAGGCAAAATATTTTTGTGCATAATAAATAATTAATGCATGCTTACACCCATGTTGCGGTCTTTAAAATTGTCAAATACAAATATTTTATGCAAAAGACCCTTTTTGCAGAAACCCACCCCACTTAGGAATTGTTGCTATGCACGACAAACCATGTCATATGTTCTCACACTGTGAAATTTACATTGCATGACAGCACACCAACAGACAAGACAGAACAGGTTACTTTTGGTATGAAACAAAGTCTCAGCTTTCAAGTGTTGAAAATATAAAATAAACATAAATGAACATCCAAAAGTATCTTGTTTCAACTGCAAAAAGAAGTCCACCGTAGCCTGGTTTGTTTTTCTGACAAAATGGCAGATTCAGTGTTATGATTTTAGTAAATAGTAGCTTGAGATTAGCCAAGATTTTTGACTGACTAAACTGTTTATTTAATTTTACTGTTATCCATCTTTTCTCAACAGATAAGGTTAGCAAGCACACAAATTCTACCCTGCAAAAGCCCTAAACATCTTTATAAAAAGGCTTCCACTTGATTTTTAAATATCCATAAAAGCCATTGCAAAAATGTAGCAGTTGAACATGCACAGAGAAAGATGTCCTTTTGTGTGTTTTTAGTTTGTGCAGATGGTCTCAAATGGTGAAGAGACACAGGTTTTCGTTTATGTAAGGTGTCATTTTTTAAAGTACAGTATGTGCTTAAGCTCTATTGGGGACACACGTAGCATTTATGGAAAATCTGAAGCACTGCTGTGTTTTGGGATGAACACTGGTGCTTCAGGGAAATTGCTTCTAGAAGTTGGGTCAGTAGAGCAGCCCACCCTCTACCAGTGTGTGAGCGTGTATATGTCAGAATATATGTTTGTTCTATTATAAAGACTTGCTTTTCACCATTTAAACCTCCATTTTAAATCGTTTTCCATCTATAGGGGAATTCTATACAGTACCTTATCTCCTGTGCAATAAGGGCTTTGTATGCCTATGAGAAAATGTTCTCCTTAGGGAAGACTCTCCTGTGCTTGTTAGGAGAGTGCATTCCTGTGTGCTCCAGAGACTGTCTTCACTCTAAATAGTGATTATTGTATAATTTACCCTGCGGGAAAGTACATTAAACTATTAAACGTAAAACTATTTGAGCTCCCTGTGTTTTTTTTTTGTTTTTTTTTTCTCAAATAGTGTGATTTAATATCTTAACTGACCTGATTTCCTTTCCATTGTTTGATATTCCATGATGGCACAAACACGGTGTGGAGGGCGTCACGATATTAAAAAACAGTCACGCAGATGTGCTTATAAAAATAGTCCTCTTTTGCCTGTAGGAAATCAGTGAGGTCAGCGGAGGCCGGATTTCAGTTTTATTTGCAAAGAAGCTCATTAAGGGTTGACCTTGTCCAGTAGGGAATATAGGATGACCGGAGGATCCCGGCAGAGGTGGGAAGTTCTGGCTCATTGTCATTCACTCCTCGTATGGGGCAGCAGGGAGCACGGTGCTTTTAAGATAGCGATCAGGTTTTCTCCTGTTAAGTAGGCCAACGAGCTATTCCTCGTCTCATTAGCTTTTCACTTTGAAGTCAATCCCCTCCTATTATGTTTTGTTTTAGAATGTTTAAAGCATTAATATTAATGCACTCCTCAAACCTCATTGTGAACTCCTGACTGTTTCTATTGCTACCTGACATAAAAAAGACCCTTGTCTTGTCCACGAAGTATTACCTACTGTGTTAGGTTCTACGATCATGCTAACAATGTTAGAGTGGTCTGTAAATATATAAATAACAGTGAGAATACAAAAAAATAAATAAATGTGTTATATATAATGTGTTAAGTGTTATACTTAAATCTGTTAACTGTCAGCCATAAAAAGGATTAATATTCTCTGCAAATCGGATTAATTTATAATCATTAGCTTATCAAGTCTCTAACCTGGAACAGCAGATCACTAAAATGCAGGAGTTTAATACACACTGATGCAGCTAGAGCAGCAAGGTTTGTGGTGCACTTATTAATGCATCAATAATCTGAATGTGCATTTCAAACATATAAATATATAAGGAATAACTGAATCATGAGTGTTTCATAAGTTTTGGCGCCCTTCATCCATGAAATTTGGCCCTGGGCCTATTGAATTCAAGTGACAGACCTTAATATATTGATAAATGTATTCCGAAAGTCACCTTGGGCTATTCTTTGGATTACAGTGTCTCTCTGATAACGATACTGCACATAATATGCAGGGAACTAAGTGTGTGTGTGTTGACAGATTCTGAAGTAGTCGTATCGTCTGAGCTGTCTCCTTGTAATTTCTGAAGTGTCTCTACAAAAAAAAAAGTGGCTACCGTGTGTGTGTGAGAATGAGACTGAGTTCTTTGAACAACAGAATAGCGTGTCTGCTCAGAGGACATCAAACGCAATCGCTTCTATTTTCGCTTCCGTTTTATCATCTCTTCATTCAACCACTAACAAACAGGCCAAAGGTCCAGTGGACTGATGCGAAAAATATTGTTCCTGTATGCTTATTGACTCACAAGGCTACTTTATCCTTTCTGACACTCTCCACTCTGCTTCTAAACACTGATTTGAAAAAGGTTTAGGCTTTTCTATGGCAGCCTTGAACCTGTATGACACTGAAGAAATGATAAAACTATGTTGGATATTAATTAGCAAAGAGACAGCTATTCCACTGTCACATCTTATACTGGAAGGCTCTAGCGATCAACTTAGAAATGTGAGAAAATATATAAATGACGGCCTGAAACTGGAGCAATTATGTCCCATGGTTCTTTCTCAGAGACTGAGAGGTATTGATTTGTTTTCTGCTACGCTGCTTCTCACAGGAATATTCATTCTGTTCTCATTTTAAGCTGAAAGGCCGGACTGCAGTGTGAACTGGCGCAGATGATGAGAGAGTTAGAGAGATGGCTGATGGGACTGTTTAATGAGAGGCCCAGCAGCTGACCTTGTGAAGGACTGCAGGAAAGCCCTATACTGACTGATTACAGCAGAGGTGTGGGGAAAAACACAAAGAGGAAGATAGAGAAAGAAGCAGTCAGTGACGTGGGTTGGTTATAAAGGAAGAAAATAACAAACATCACTGAATGAACCTCTTGTCTCCTCATCACTTAAAGATGCATTGCCAGGCAGTAGATGCACAAAAACTGCCACATAGAGCCTGAGAAAGTATCAATGTCCTGTCTGCATCTCCTGCTGGAGCACACCTGCTCCTCCTATGTTAATAAAGATTCTACTGCAGTGCTGCTCACACACTTCCAATACATTCCCAAAACAACACTGCACTGCTCATTACTTTGCTACAAGGAGCCATCGTATTGAAATTTTTATTCCAGTGGTTTCTTCTCTCTCTTCTCTGTTTTTTTGCAGCTAATTTAGCACAGACCCCTTATTCAACCACATTCAAACATTTTGTAAATCCAAGTATTTTATCTCTAAAAAAATATATATTCAAAAATAGTTAAGTTTGACCAAAAGAAATGGTTTACCCAAAAAATTCAATTTGTTAAACATTTCGATAAATTTAGCATGATTTAATATGGGTGCCGTCACTGTCAGATTGTGATCGGCAGAAGTGATCCACATGACTCCTGTCCATCAATGAACATCTTGTAGAATAAAAAAGATGCATGTCTGTAAGAAACTAATCCATTATATGGGTTTTTTAACTTTACCTTTGCAGAGTCAGAATGAGTTTTATTGCCAGGTATATTTACGCATACAAGGAATTTGTTTTTGTGGCAGTGCAACAGAATGACAGTGACAAGACAAGACACAAATAATAACAATAATTATACATAAATATACAAAATAGTGTACAAAGTAGCACAAACACACAATAGATAATATAGACATTTAGGTAAGAACAGGTGTGAAGTGTTTGTACATGAATTTTATAATCTATAACAATTAGTGTTGCCTGATTGGGCGGTTTTTAATTTGTATGTGCGGGTAAATATTGGCTTTGTCGGGTATTGAATTTGGGCGGGTTTGGGGTCATTTTGGCGGTTTTCAAACATATGAATTATATAGACTAATTAACTAATATACAAGCCCAAGTGTGCATGCCGCGTCCAATCAGTCATCACAAAGTTATTAAACACACGCATACTGCAAAGACTACTGGTGCTGATGTTGATGTCGCAGCCGCATACAGACTTGATGATTCAGTAGTGATGGGTGTTTAGTTCAATAACAGATGGAGAACTGTATATGGTCATGGCTAAATAAGTATGGTATAGAGCGGAATTACCTCTGTTGAGGGAGAGATGACGTGAAGACTTTTATCACTGCTACTTCGAATTCAGAGCACAGTTAAAAATCTGTACGAACCTGTCTTTTTTCTTGCATACGGTTCAGATTAGTTTTGAGATCTGCTGGACTTGCTACTTTAAACTGTGCAAAGTTTTGTATAATGTTCAAAATAAACTTTAAAGACTTCCTAGTTCTGTGTGAAGTGATAGAGTGAATATATATATAAAAATATTTTTTTTATTATGTCGGGTGATCATGCAGTATGCATCAATGAATTATAGTTTTGACTGTCATGGTGTGTGCATGATTACTATATTGGACACTTTTTTTGCAGTAAATTTCTGACTGTTGACACTGAAATAATGCAGTTTTTCTGAGGGCACCGTTTTTGTTTTTTTGATTGCCTTTTTGACAGTGTCTGCTGCTTGTATATTTTTCATATTTGGTAGGCTAATTCTCTTTAATCTATTTTCTCCGATTTATCTAGCATTATGTTCATACTATTTTGTCATAATAATATTGTTTTATGGAGTTAAAAATGATGATTATGAACCTTGATTTACATTCAATCACATTGTTTTTATAGTAAATTTTGGCGGTTTTTAGGCAGGTACTTGTGAGCTATTGGGCTGGAAATCGTCAATCCAATCTGGCAACACTGATAACAATGTGAAAAAAAGTCCATCCCGTTGTCCTCTCCCATTCGAAATTCACAAACATTAACTATTTTTGCTTGTTACAGTGCTTGATCTGTGCATATTCCTGTCCTAATTCAGACAAGATGAGTTTCTTACTCGAATGAGCAATATTGTAGTTTCTTTATATTTTTGCCAGAATCTTAGCAAGAAGTTTGAAATTGAAATTCTTTGATGAATTTGTTTTTACAAACATAGTTTTATGCGTCAAAAGATGTTAATTGACTGAATGAAGTGGTCTGTGACTGTTTCTTGTGGATTGTTGTGAGGTTTTTATCATTTGTGTTGACATTCTTTGTATTGCAGAGAATCAATTTGTGAGCATGTAAAGTATTGCAAATGTTTCCAAATCTGTTCTGACATATAACAGTGTACTTGAGCAATGGTTATTTAGATGTCTTCATGTAAACACCATGCCAAGTTGCAATGTTGTATTTTAATACAAAAAGGTTTTCACTCTATGTGTCCACATTTTTAGACTTTCCATTTTCATTATTCTAACTTTATACTTTTGCAAATATATAACTAAAGTAATTATTTCATTGTAATTTCATGCTGGATTACTATTGTTATTTTGTATATATTTGCTTAATTTTTATTCATGTCACAGATGTGTTGATTGTCATGGAGCTGAGAGAAAACACATTGAGTTTAAAGTTGCTCTAATGTGGCATTTAATTTATACAAAATCCAAACTTTAAATCGATGCTAACCTATAAAAATATGCTGTCTTGAAACTACTAGTATCTCCTTCAAGAAATGCAAATGTACTTTATATGCAAGCACCATGCTTGAGAACACATGTTGGTTTATGTTTAACATCTCAGTGCCTTAATTGAAGAACAAGGTCACAAACAAGCTAAAAAAGGCAGCTCTGTCAATAAAACGAAACTCATTGCTGCCTGCAGGAAAAGTTTCTACTCCAAACACATTGAACTAACGTAAGTACTTACATGTTTTATGGACTTTTTGCTTTCTTGAGTCCTTTAACAGCTTTAAGCCACTGGGCTTATTATAGACATAATGTTTTACATTCTCAAATAACAATTGCACCATAAAACATCTCTACTTACAACCAGTATTAGTGTGTGTGTGTCTCAGTTCAGTGTAGGTTTATGTGTTTGTGAGTGTACAATTTATTGCAGTCATTTGAAGCTGCAGAGGGCAGACACAGTTTGAACTCAGGGGTGTTTATTAAAGATATTGACAAATACAACATGTACAGAAGCGGGTCAGAGGTTTAAGCACCTTCATACATCTTCTGTACCACTGTTCGGCTCCCTTCAGCGCCATTATAATGTTATTACCTTACACTGATGGTGCTCCGCAAACTATCAGGCTTTAAATAGATCAGGTATTTTCATCAAACAAGAGCTTTGGCTAGCAGTACTCAGGCATAATTTGGGCACATAACAGCATCTTTCTGCAGTAAAATAATTCATTTTCGAAGTTTATTGCAGAATACTTATTTTAGCCATTTGTAGTTCTAGAAGATGATAACACATCGTTTTTTTCCCCCTGTATTTTTTGTCTTTTTAAATATAAGGTCTAGAGCGTTTTATCAAACTGACTGTATTTTTGAAGAAATTGGTAGCTACTTTAATTTTGCTCATCGATTCTAACTGCAGGTTTGAACATGATTTCTACGTTCATGATTATAACTATCCAGCAAAGCGATACACTGCATAACACCCCATTTTAAGGTGGATATACAAAACTTGTTTGAAGAAACCTAATTTTTCTTTTTCTTTCAAATACAAATTTAAACGAAAACAAAATTCTGCTTACAATTTAAATTGGCTCTTAGTTCAATGTGATCAAAAGTGTTTTAAAATGGCAAAAATGCTTAAGGACATGTGTACAAGATCTGGATTTATTATTATTTTCCATAATAAATCACAGGCTACAAATCTAGTTGCAGTCTTTGGGTATAAAACGGATGGTTGGATGGATGAATTAACAGAACAACAGTTAAAATGAACAATAGAATCAAATGTATGACAGAAAGATAGAAGACTAAATAGAACAATGGATGCATAAAATGAGATTGAAGTGTGTGCAGTGTCTCTCTGGATGCAGGTCTTCTCAGCTTAAGTGAAGTATTGCAGTAATAGTCCTTAAGAAAAGTAAATCAATAGAGAAACAGATTGCTTTTGGTTTGACTCTGAAGAACCTCTTAACCTATTTCTATAGTCTGTACGTGAATAATGGTTTCACGAGGATCCTGTAAGGGATAGCTACTACAAATGTTTAGTTTGGTCATCATCTACTCACACTTAAGTTGTTGCAAACGTGTATGAATTTCTTTGTTCTGCTGAACACAAAAGAAGATTATTTTAAAGAATGTGAGTAATCAAACAGTTGCTGATAGCCAATGACTTGCACAGTATGGAAGTCAATGGGGACCAGAAACTGTTACTTTTCATTTTTGGGTGAACTATCCCTTTAAAGCATGTGTGTGTGAATGAGCACATGAGGGACAGAGAGAGTCCTTCCACTACAGAGTCGCTGCAGAAGTGACACTTGACTTAGACAGAAGGTACTTTTCATCAGCAGACACTCAGGGTCACACCTCCTGCTGCTGCAATCACACTGTACGTAACACGGATTACAGCAGGCTTTTCTCTCTCACGCCATTTCTCTTTCTCTCTCCCTTTATTTTTATCCTCTCTTTTGGTGTGCACTTGTAAAAAGCAGTGTCAACCAGACAAAAACATGCACGTTATCTTGTTAAGCCTACCATTTTACATCCTTATTTATTCTTCAAAAATATGGCTAAATGCGCCCATCCGAAATTAATGCGGCTATAAGTATACATCTATGCTTCCAGCTAATGCTGTTATTCAATGTGACTTGAAGCTAAGAGTGGATCAACATCAAACCTTGAATTTAGTAAGATACCAGCCTCTGAATCCTTAGCATCAATATTAAATCAATATCTTAGGCAATAAATAAACAGCCTCGGTCAACTGATCAAAGGAACCTAGGGCTGTCAAAGCATTCAATAATTAAATCTCAATAACAATAGTAATTCATGATTGACTTAATTGTTTTAGCACATTCGCGTCATTTTTAAGTAAGAGGGGAAAAAAAGTGGTGTTATTGTTATTTGAAAGTATTAAAAATGTTAAATACCAAAAAGTAAAATACAAATATTATACTAACAGCTAAATAATGCTGAAATAATATAACACTAAATTAAATATAACAGAAAATAGTGCTGTGAAACCTTCAAAATAAAAGTTTATGTGATACTGTGTATATAAATATATACACACACATGCATGTTTATATTTGAGATTTATATTGTTTCAAAATATACTCAAGATTTCTACAACATTCAAAAGGCATCAAAACAAATATGAAAACTGAACTCAATGCAAATATAGAATAAGAACTGATATTTTTGAATGTATGAGAAGACTTTTTTTTTAGTAAACATTGCAGTGATTCAATACCACTCTGATTCAGTAATTAATCATTTTTGTGAGCTGGCTGAAATGATTCATGAAAAATATCTTATTCATATTAATAATGATATTATTCAGCCAGGTTTATTGTGGAGAGCTGTCCCAGTGCTGCTAACCTCATTTGCCACATTGAAGCATTGTATTTTCCATTTTACAATAAATGTCTCTGTGCTGCCTGTTTACCAAACAGAACAAATGAAAGGACAATATATAACTATAAATTATAGGTTGTCTCATGCCATTAACACAAAAAGGCAGTGTAAAACAGTTCTTTGGGTTAATTAGCTGCTCTATAAACAAGTGAATAATTACCATTATCTCGGAGTCAGTGAGTCAGCCCACTATTTTCCTGAGGTCCTCAGTGTAGCCTGAAAAACACCATGTTCATATATAGTTATTAGAGAAGCTGTTATTTTGCTAATAGTACATGTACCATCAATATTAAATGAACCGTCTAAAATGAAAGCTCAATATATTCTTTTCTTCCGCAGCTCTGATATCGGCTGGCTGTTGCACCAGCTCCTGTAGAAGTGTCAAGCTTTGGGACAGGTAAGGCTCACATCTGTGCTGTACAGTGCACACGTATGTTATTTTTGCACAAAACAACTCAAAAGAGAATTAGTTTGATGATATTTCAAACGGTTATATTTGTTTTTGTATGTGTTTGTATTGTGTAGTAAACTAACATGCAAAAGTGTGGGGTCAGTGCTTCTGTTTTGGGCAAATTCATATTTTTATTCCTCAATGATGAATTGAATTAATGACTGAAATCTACAGGTCTGGTACAAAAGCTTACATAACGTTTTTCGTATTCAGTCTTAATCAAATGCTTATTTCTCCCCACAGTTTTGATGCCTCCTGACCATAGCCTTGACTGGATTCAGTGGGCTATGAAAGAGGATCCCTGTTGCTTTCATTTAACTTGCACTGACAGATATGGAAGACAAGGAAGAAAAAGCCTGAGTGAAGGATAAAAACGTTTGCGAAGCCAGTGTCTCTTCCCCCCTCCCTCACCACGCTGGTTCCTGCTGGTCTCCCATTACAACTTACAGCCCTGCAAATCCGAGGCCTGGAGGAGGGATTCTTTAGGGTTTAAACAGCTGGAAATAACATGATTGCCAAAAGGATTTCTCAAATGGGAGATTAAATCATCTCTTTTTTGCCAACAAAATAGACCTACCTCCTTTGAACGGACGCAGACAAAAAAAAAAGTCTGAAACTGGACTGAAAATCTTTTTTTACCCATTTTGTTTACAGTCGTCACAAAACTATCAATCCCCCCCAAAAAATCTTGATGATTTTGTAGTTTTTCAGTAAAAAATTCTAAACATCCTTTACTACTCAAAAAGCAAAACTGCATTTGACATTAAGAATAAGAGTTACCCTTTCAGTCGAATCACTTCGACGTTACATATGGGATCTCGCATGAGAGACCTATCGCCTTCGAGTCCTTT
>JAUCNO010000527.1:0-11209 GCA_032353835.1 Enteromius viviparus | reverse complement strand
TAATTATATAAAACTACTGTCAGTACACTACAAATAAACCAGTTCTATGCCTTTATTAATAAAACTTATTTAAAAAAATACAAGGTTTAAGACATTTATTTTACTTTGATGGTAAAAAAAAGTTAAAAAAGTAAAAAAAAAAAAAAAAAAAAGCCTTGTACATTTTTAGACTTAACATACATACCAGTTCGGCCATAAAGTTTGGGTTTGCCAGTTTTTCTTCTATTAACTCCACATCTCTAACTGTCTTCAGGGGGAAACCCTCTGGGGTAGAAGAGACAGTGGTGCTGATGTTGCCACGCTGTTGTAGAAGCGTTTGGAGCATCCTCCCTTGGATTTTTTGAGTCTCTTTCATCTCCTCTAGCAGTGTTAAGATGCGAACAAACATGTTGTCCCTGATTTGTCTACGAGGGGCTTCTGGTGACGTGGTGATGGGTTGAAACATCGGCCATCTAAGGTTACCCAGAGGTGGTGTAAGTGTCGGCCTAGCAGATGGAGTTGAAGACCTGAGGGTGGATGAAGGTGGTGCAGGTGTCTCCACAGACCTGAGGGTGGATGAAGGTGGTGCAGGAGTCTGCACAGACCTGAGGGTGGATGGAGGCGGTGGAGGTGTCTGCACAGACCAGAGGGTGGATGGACGCGGTGGAGGTGTCTGCACAGACCTGTGGGTGGATGGAGGCGGTGCAGGTGTCTGCACAGACCTGAGGGTAGATGCACTGTACAGAAATCCACACTGTAAAAATCTTATACAACAAAAAAAATCTTAATACCAATTTTGCAACTTGACATTATTTATTTTCTGGAGATGTGCCACTATTCTGCAATAAATATTTTGTAGTTGAGCCAATTCAAATTTTTTTAAGAAGTTCTTATAATAATAATAATAAAAATAATAATAGGTTAATAAATAGGTTCAGATATTCAAAAAAACTTTTGGTCAGAAATAAGATAAGTGATTTATTCTAGTTCAAGAGGCTAAAACTTGATTATCTTGGTTTCTGAGATTTTGCTAAACACTGTTCAAAGACCAAACCACCCAAACAAATGAAAATATCATCACTAAAATGGTCATTTGTTTTTATAGTGTGGCCTGATTTGACTGCCAGACCAAATGTCATCATCCTCATCATCACTGGAATAAATCACTCGCCTAGAAATGTATAATATACAACCACAATCAATGAGCTAAAGCATTTTAAAAACAGGTGGTAAAATATATATATATACATATCGTTTTGACATCTTTGAGCCAAATACACTTAACAAAACTCCCACAAAACTTGTCTTTCTTGTGTCATTGGGAAATAAAAATTTTCATCATTCATTTAGTAGTAGTAGTTCAAATAGAATCACCTCTTTTTGCGCTTCCCCCATCCTGTATTCTCTGTAGAATCGGACTCGGTTGGTACATCGGTGTTCTGTTCATACTCAACTAATTTTGTGCGAGCAATTTCATACGTTGCTTTGGGAGACAGACAAATGAGTGGCAATTAGTTTCATTCAGAGCTAATTTAAACTGAATCAACAGCAAGTTATGTCAGATAATCTCATTCAAATGGACACCTTACAATCTTTTCTCTTGACAGTCAACTTGTATGTCGCCCAGTCAGTGTGAGGGTCCTGTTGCTCTATGACTGCCTAAGCCATGTTCACCCTTGCTGGTGGCCAGTAGCATTCATCCTCCTCAGGCCCGATAAACCATTTGCTCGGTATAACTGCCAATCCTCCACCATTTACAAACTCAACTATCGCAAAAGGTAACATGCTTAAAGAAAAATAAATACATAAAAAAAATTAAAACTGTTACGAGCCGCACCTCTGTGGCGCGCTCTGAACGCCACCAGCGGGAACCCTCTCCCGAGTATTAGTTTCCTACCCGGACCGTTTTAACCAAACACCTCCGCAACCGGAACTGAGTTCCGCGCGGGGTTTTCGGCTATTTTCTTGGCCTACTTAAGCGCACGGACGGAACTGACTCTTCGCGAAGTTTTGCGAGTATTATGCTGCAATCCCGAGCGTTTATTCCCCTGTTTGGATTACCTGTGTATGACCTTGCCTGGATATATCGACTACGAACCCTGCCGCCTGCCCTGAACTGTGTTTGGACTTTGTTACTTCTTTGGATTGCCTTCGTTGTTCCTGTACACTGTGAGTTTGACCTGATTGTCTGTTTTCATAATAAAACAACGCAAATGGATCCGAACGACTCAGCCCCGTCGTTACATATAACATACAAAAATTACATCCGATGATTTACAATATATATGAAAACCACCTGGATGACCTACTACATCTGAAATGTGCTCATGATGGCATATAAAACTTTACGTTTATGCAATAGGACAAGTGCTACATTCACACAGTTAACATCACAGTTTCTACAATGCCAAAATGACAGATGTGTCTGGATTGCACACATTCTTACAAGTTTTTTAATTTTAATGGTAGAAAAGTACTTAATCGAATGCAGTACAGAACTTTGCTTTGTCTGCACTTTGCACTGCATTCCCAGAATTGAAACTGTCTATTTATTAATTAATTAACATTTTAGATGTATACAGTCAAGCTGACAGACTAAAGCAACACACTATATACACTATATAGTGAACACACTATATAGGGTCTTTTTGGAAAAAAAGTAAGTGTGATGTGTTTCACAGAAAGATATGAGTGTTTCTTTTCTTGGTTTCTATAACTGCTGGTTCTCCTTCTCTTTGAAACCTGTTGGCAGTGATATAACATCATGAGTCAGGCATCCTGAACCCCTGATATACCTGAAAAACAGCTGCAGTGGTTACGACAGCTGCCCTCATTTCCAAAACTTTTGAAAACCGCAGCATAGGAAAAACGAACAACACATAATAGTAAAATAATGCTGCAGTCATTAATTGTTAATATGGAGATTTTCTACAGCAGAGGAGATGTTAGTGGTAAGCTTCTACTGCGGTGTGTAACAGCTGAAAGAATAGCCGACTCGAGCTGTGTGTCACATTCAGTTCAGGGGGAAACATGGAGCAACACAAAGCCTGCTGGACCAAAAGCTCCCTTTGATCTGCTCTGTGCATCTGCTGTTCTGTTTCATGTGCAAAGCAGCGGCCATGTGTCCCCACTTCATGTCATGTTTATAAAGCTGTACTTTGGTGAAACAAAACAAAGGGCCACCCACACGCACTCATTTGATCTGTTTTATTTAATAAAGTGTGCTTGCTTTCAGAGCACAATTTCCATGCTGTTTGCATCTTTATATTAACAACATATATATTCTAAAATAGTCACATACTATAAAAATATTAGTGTTTTTGTTATTCTGTAAAAATTTGTTATTCTGTAAAACTCTGTAAAACCATTCAGGTCTATTTAATCACCTGTAAGACAACATGAACATAAAATCAATGACCAACAAGAATGCAAACAAGAAGAATAAGTAACTCAACATTGATGGGAGGGAAAACAATGTCATTTATGAATGGATTTTTAACATTAATGGAAAGATCAATTTCAAGCTTTATAAACAATGCACAAAAACTGCTCTTTTGAACTGTATTTTAATCAGAAATCACAGAATTTTAGAAATTACTGTTAAAACTACGTTTCTGGAGCACAAAATCAGTATATGCAATCATCAATAATTTCTGAAGGATCATGCGACACTAAAGACTGGAGTAATCAACTGAAAAGTAGCTTTGCAATCACAGTGTGACGAAGGAGACGGAGACGTGCGGATCCATGAGCAGGTGTTTTATAAAGAGTGGCCGTGATTTGCATTGGTCTCCATGGCCGTAGCAGGGCAAGACGAGGACTAGCTAGACATGAGGGGGCTGGGCAGGATGAGGATTTGCCGATGGTCTCCGTGGCCATTTCGGGGCAGGACGAAGATCCAGAAACAGCTTTCACAGCTGTGGCAAGGGTTTAAAGGTTGTCCCGGAGGTTGTGCAGCCACCAGCGAAACCTCAAGAGAACCTACAGCTAGAGCCGTCATCTCTGGGAGTCGTGCAGCCACTGGCGGAACCTCAGAGGACTATACAACGTTAGTGAACAACTCTAGGGTCAGTGCAGCCAACGACGGGACCTCCAGAGGATCTAAAGCTTGAGCTAAAACCTCTGCGGGGTTGTGCAGCCACCAGCGGAACCTGCAGAGGATCCATGGCCTGAGCCGACTCTACTAACGCCTCTGAGGTGGACCTGGAAACACACCCCCAGGGGGAATGAAGTCTCTGACGCGGGCTGGGGATAGATGAGGCCTCTGGAGCACAGTGTGCAGCAGGCAACGGCCATGACAGGAAGCACAGAGGAAAGAGGCACAGTCCCTGTGAAGGCCTGCTCTGGGACCCAAAAAGACCGGTTGCTCTCACTCTCATCAATTGCCAAGGAAACTAACAAGACACAAACAAGGAAGCAAGGTGCAGTTGGAGATAAACGTTCATAATAAAAGTCCATATAACACTAAACAAGGGAACCATAGACGCAAAATAACACACAGGGAGGAATTACATTTGAAAACAGCTGTTTAAATGCTAATAATATTTTATAATATTAGTCTTTAAAGTCTGTTAGTTAAAATAAATGCAGCTTTGGTGAGCAAATAAGACTTCAATAAATAAATAAAATCTTTCAGACTTTTGAAGTGAAGTGTATAGTTTTTCTTGCTCACACAGTGGGATTTAGAAATACTATTTTCTGTAAAACTGTTTTAAAAAGAGATGAATTATGAAAAGCACTATACAAATACAAATGACTTTTCAGTCTGTCGCCTCCAACAACCTGGCTTCATTTTGGTTTGTCATATTTTGCACAATTCAATCAATTTCCAAATCTCAGGGCTGGCCTAGTTTTTTTTTATTTTTTTCACCCTTTGAATGCTCTGCATATGGTTAATCTAACGTATATTAATACAGTCTGAACTCTAACCACTACTGTTCTTACAGTGTAAATAAAATAGGTTTCCAACAGCATTTCAAGTTGACAAATATCACAATCTGGTATAAGGTATACAAGAAAAAAATAAAGGAAAGATATAAAATGAACATTAACCTTTACTACATGAGCATACCTTGTAACAAATGACAACAGCTGACAAATCCTCAGAGAAGCGTTGCATAATGCTTTTTTGTTGACATGAACAAGCTGCTATAAGCATTGTTTCTGTCAGCGCTTGTGTGTGTATGTGTGTCCTGTCACACTTTTGGTTGAGTGATGGAGTGCGGTGACAGTTACTAAATTGCATTCTGTGTGGTTAGAAGGAAGAAGTCTTTATTTCTGCCACAGTAAACAGTGTCATTTCACAGTGCTGTTTTTCTCAGCACCTCAACCAGTGATGAATCTGTCCTTCAGCGTTGTCTCTACACTTACTGCCCAGATACACACACACACACAGAAGCACACATATCCAATCGTATTTTGTCAACTACAACAGACTACCATATACACTTAATAGTAATAGTCAAGTTTGTCTCTTAAGATTACTTGTGACAAGATTCTTAAACAGATTCTTAATGTCATGAATGTTTAAATTGACATGATGACAAGTATAAACGCACTGACAAGACATGCAACTAATGAAGCCAAGAAATTAATGTTCTACCAAACTATAAAATATTGATCTTAAAGGAACATGCCACTTTTTTTTGAAAATAGGCTCATTTCACAGATCACCTGAAGTTAAACAAAAATGACCAAAGAGTTTCGATATTTTTTTCCTTAAAGCTTGACTCTGCTGTAAGAAAAATGGGAAAAAATATTTAAACAATCTGGTCATTTTTGAGCTAGATGCTAAAAATAGCTAGGTATATTTAGATTCAATAGTCTATGCTAAGCTCCAGCTAAAAGTGCTCTGCCAGACACGGAAAATGGCTGATTGGATTTGAAAATGGTGACTTGGAATTTTTTTTTTATTAATTTTTATAATTTTTTTTAAATGGCATGTTCCTATAAACCAAGGAAACCACACTATATTTGCACATTTTGCATATTGCAAAAATCGACTGTGTTAAAACCAACAACTATTGGAAACAAAATCCAAACAAAAAGCCCTTCAGGGTTGTATTTGTGACTAAAAACTATTATTAAAATTATTATTTAATAATAATAAAGAAATAACATGTAAATAATAAATATAAATGTTTTCCTGGGAAGTAGTTAAAACCAGAATATGTTATAAGTCGATAATAAAGAATACAGCTATAAAAAATAAAATATAACAAAAATAAAGGTATTTTATATTAAACAGAATAAAAGTATATAATAGTACAAAACACTGTACCCTTCCAACATTAAAATGGCTGTATTTGTGTACATGACAAAGCAGTGGATGGGGGGCAGGGGATGCAACAAATGTAATGACATCACCCTCAGGCTAGTTTGTTTGGAGGAATATGCAGTTGTTGTGGTGGAGCAGTGGAGCATCCTCCTGTTTCTTCCACGCCTCTGAGCACAGCAACACAAACAATGGAAGCTTTTATACATTTACCACAGACCACGGCAGACATATTATCTCCGCTGGCTATTAATAGCCTCTATCAATTCACAGCATTCACTGGCTTTGATCGCACTTCCTCACATTTAAAAGACAGTCCAGGTGCAATGAGACGTTCACAGAGCAAAGACGAATTTGTCAGGTTATTTTTAAGTGACATCGGGAACTGACAGCCATAATTATGGCTTTGATTGAATGTATTGAAGATAGCATTTTTGCACGTATTGTCTGCTTTATGCAAATGAGAAGATGAAGGAAGTACATCAGTGGGGGTAGTGGTCTGGAAATGGTGCCTATGGGTAATTGGGACTACATTGTCGCATTATCCCGACGTCAGTGTTGCGTGTAAAATGTCTCCCACCTTTCCATAGCGACAGGGTTATAAATCAAACTCACTCCTAATTGGGTAAACTCAGGCAGCAGTAATCTTTGAACATATTTGCTGTTCATTAAAGGAAGAGAGAGAGGGAGGTAGTTGGCATGTGGCTTTGCAAACAAGGGGTGATGTGACCTTACGTTCCTTAGCAGAGATCAAAGTCGGAAATAAAATATCAAACATAAAAGAAAACTACACAGAAAACTCAACCTGAATTAGCTTTGAGCTAGTCAGCAAGAAGATCACAGGGTTGTTGGTGTTTTGTAAATCTAGTGCAGTTGAAAGAAGCTCTGGTGCAACATTTTGTGATAAAACCTACATTTTAAAGCTACTAAAGCATTGCTTACACTGATCGTGATTTTATGACTGGAAGTCTCAGGTCAATCTGTTGGTGCACCAAGTTGGGACTTTTTGACAGTATTTGGCAATATTTGATGAATGTCAATAAAAAAGTATTGCAAAATGACGGCGTTTCCATTAACCAACATTATACCATTAAAATGTAACCTTCAAAGTCAAAGCAACAAATTTTGGGATATATTTATACAAAAGAGACATTATCTATCTATACAGAAGCAGCACGGAGAGATACTTAAGAAACGTGTGCGGTGAGGTTGGAATAAGCACACATCAAGTGGCCGCAAACAGTTCAGTGTCGTATCATAGCCGGACAGCACGGCAGATGTGTGCAGTTGAAAGTGTCTAAGCATTAATGAACATATATTAAATGTTTCTTTGAGATTTAAAATACATTGAAGAATGATCATACTTTTTACACATGCCATGTGACCTGTAAATGCGAGAAAACCCCCAAAAAACATTTCCATTGCTTTGCTAAATACTAATTTTTCTAATTGCCTGAAAACCACCTCATGCGCGCATTTTTGTGATACATGGAAATTTTTTTGAAATTGACGCATTTACATTAGGTGTAAAATTTTACTCGTGTTCAAAATTGTCAGGCAAATTCACTGCAATGACCGACAAGGATCTGCTTGTTTTCGAAAGTGATTTATATGCTTCATACATCGCCACGCTACTGACAATAGAAAAATATTTGCTCAATAAATTTCTCTAAAATGCAACTGTGCTATTATCAGGCAATTTAATAATTCAATGACTCATTAATACAGAGCAACCTGATTAGTTCCTGAAGGATTCAGTGTGTATAAACAAATCAGCTTAACAGCAGAAAAAGTCACTGAAATCCACACAAAATGGTTGAATATTGACAACCGTTTCTAATAATTTTGTGGATGCCGTTTGTTGTCAGTGTAAACAAAGCCTGAAACCAGAGACCCAAATGGCACTAAATTAGATAGCAGTTCTCTTTGGACTTCAATATAGACTGTGGGTTTAAGATTGATTCAGTATAAGGAAAAACTAATGACAAACTGTTGCCAGCTGACAGTGTTCATGCCCTTAAAAATGACCAGCCTTATTAAATATTACACTGGGCTCACATGGTCTTACTGCAGGTAGGATATGAAAATCATAGCCTATATCTACTCTATACTTTGCTTGATTTAGCACAAACATACTTGAAGATTTAATACTTCGTGGGACCATAGTGTCACATCCACGCCAAGCTCCACCCTCACTTCTTCACAAAGCCCACAGTCACCTATGCTCAACCTCATCAGTTTCACATGTCACAACCACCTGTTCCTAATCAAGACTCTCATCAGCCACCACACATAAGCACACACCAAACAGCACTCCTGGTCCAAGCTCGTTCAAGAGAAGTGGACTTCTTTCCTTGACCTGGACTTTCTTTACCTGCTTAACTTACTAACCTTGTTGTCTCCTACAGTAGCTCCTCTGTGTTTCCAGTTCCCTAGGAATTCCCTCATCGTTGCTCCAGCGTCTGTGGTGTGTCGTTGTGATCGTCAGTTTGTCAGCGTCTCAAGTGTGTGTGATCGTCTCCATCTTTCCTCCACCTGCAAAGGAACCTTCAGTTATAACCGGCATTATATTCTGCTATTTACTCCATTGCATCCCTGTTGTAATCATTGTTAAATAAACTGTTGTTTGATTGCACCTACCACCTGTGTCCCGTCCGATTCTTAACACATAGTGGGACATTTTATAAATATTTAAAATTTGACAACACAAATAAAACAAGCTGAATAACTTGCAATTATGTATTATACATGTGCTTTCAAAAATGTGGTTATATGCTATCCATTTAAAAAAAAAATCTGTTATGCTTTTAAAAAATACATATACTGTACAGTAGGTAATTAGAAGTCAAATTACAGTGTTAATATTACAGTGTATTTACTGATAATTACTGAGCAATGGTGATCATTATACGTGTAATTATATTCTGGAGCAGCGCACTTACATTTATTAATCAATGTTATTGTATTACCATTTAAAAAAAGAGTAAATTCAATATGTGCACACAGACACATGCATTATAAAATCCCAAAATATGCCTGGTCAGTCTGGCTTTACAATTTTTTGTTTTTCAATGCATGCAATCTATCACGGCTGTGTGTGCTATACAGGCAATGTCATCATGTCAGCAAACTCAAGTAGACAGAAGAAGGTGTGGATGTTGCTCAAGGACTATTTGTGATTAAGTCGACTCTTATTTAAACAAAACCAGACAGGTCCTGTTGACAAAGACAGGAGCAAAACGTGTTAATTGCTAGTTTAATTTGATGTTAACACCATAAATTTGTGAGATTAGCCGAGGGCTTGAAGTGTTACTTTATGTCAAACAATATACATTTATATAAAAACAATACATTCTGCCCTAATTGAAATCCCCTTGTGTTATTCCAAATCAACATGATTTTCATTAAACACTGTCAATATTCTTCAAATAAAGTAAAAGGGTTAGGGTGAAAAACCAAACCACAAAAATGAATACGTGGCAATACGTTTGTTGAGGAGAGGTTTTAAAGGCTTCCATGTTTGACAGTATAATGGGTCAGCTGTCATAATTTAATAAAGAGCATTAATTAAGGAATGTCTAAGAAGACTATTCAAAGAACTATTTAAAGGGGAAAAAATAACTCTGTGTTTTAGTATAAAACAGAATGTGCAAGAGTGCTTGAAGAGGGTTTCCTTGCACAACAGGAGGTTATCGTGTACCCACAGAGAGGTGTCTGAAATGTCCGAACTGAACTTGCCCACCCATCACACTCCTGTTGTGTCAGTGGGGGAGATCATACAGAACAGCACAGTGTCACCACGGGAGTCGAGACTTGACAGGAAAGCACAGTGGGAATCATGCCCTGATTAGAAGCAGTACAGAACTCCTGTCTCTAAGCAACACCATCACTCTGTGTCTGGAAATCAAACCACACATCTGAAGACTGTCATTCCATCCGTTTAGTGTTCATGTTCACTTAAACTGTAAAGACTTCTCTACACACTTTTATCCTGAATCACAAAAACTGAACTTGTCACCTCGAGAGGAGGAGACGTCAATGCAGTGAAATTCAAAACGCATTGCGTCATGGCAAGTTTAAATTTATCTTTCTGAATTACCATTTAAGTGATGTGATGACTTACAACTTAAACGTTGCTTTCTACCTCATATAAAGCCGAAGTTTGAGATAGACTGTAACCATGTTACAGAGAAATACACCATGCCAGTTACTAGTATAGCAACTTCTGAAAAACAGAAATTCAGTAAAATTCCCATTTAAAGCTATAGAGTGACTATAAATAGTTTTATGGTGCTTTTCATAGTAGTATAGTGAGTAAATAAATACACATATAATATAAAAATAAAGAGACACATGTACACATAGGTAATTTACTTTCATTCTGCTATAGGTTGCATTACATTAATCAAAAGTGACAGTAAAGACAATTCCACAAAAAAAAATTAAAACAGCTCAGATTTTTTCAACACTAATAATAATAATAATAATAGCATTAATTGAACACACAATCTGCATATTAAAATTATTTCTGAAGCATCATGCAACACAGT
This sequence comes from Enteromius viviparus, assembly GCA_032353835.1. Classification (NCBI taxonomy): domain Eukaryota; kingdom Metazoa; phylum Chordata; class Actinopteri; order Cypriniformes; family Cyprinidae; genus Enteromius; species Enteromius viviparus. The sequence continues at coordinate 406 of JAUCNO010000527.1, read as the reverse complement.
GTGATACAACTTTGCATCACAGCAATAAATTGCTATGAACATTTCAACTGTTTTTACTGTGTTATATTATTAGTATATGTGGTTGAAGCCATTCACATATCTCAAAGCATTCAAATATGATATTATCCAAAGATTGGGAAAGGTTTGATGGGGTAGTATGAACAGAGAGTGCTGATACCCCAACCCTTTACTTACGGTCAAGTAAACCTCAGAATAAAGGTTTCATACTATTACAAAAGCCAACACAGGTTGTACTCCACCACATTAAGGCTACAGTCAGAGTGTACACAGTAAAAACTAAAGGTTCATCAAATATCCTTTTAAGTACCCAAGGAACTTCAAAATGTATTTTAAGCGCCTCAAAGCTCTGTTTCTCATAATATGGTTCCTGGAAGAACCATTTTAG
>JAUCNO010000526.1:71801-87191 GCA_032353835.1 Enteromius viviparus | reverse complement strand
CTCTGTGTATAAGCTAGCGTTCCTTCTAAATACAGGTGACGGAGATTTAGCCCTAATCAAAGAACCGGCTTTACTGAACTAAATAAAAATAAAAATTCATTGTTTTTATTCATTTTTAATTCAGCTTTTTGTAGTTTTCTTTTTTTTTTCTTTTTTTGGTGCTTCAGATTAATATAAATGAAAATGTTATATATCATAACTGATATAATAATTTCAAAATTTTATCTTTGTGAGCTTGGTGAAAACCGTTTTCAAATATATCTGGAGGTTAAAGTTTGACCTGTAACTTAATTTTTCTAGATGCACACCATCATGAAGAACCTGATTTTGAAGAACCGGATGAAACACAATTGATTCAGTCACAAAAGGTCAATCAACAACCTGCTGGTGAAGATTACCCAACGAACTACACTTCAAAAAGCCAAGGCAAACCGGATCCCCAGCAAGCTTTTGTAATTGAGTTCTTTGAGGATACACAACGGAAAAAGCGCTCGCAGTCGTTCACTAATAACATATCTTCTCCTGACTTCCAGTCTGTTCTAAAAAGCAAATTAGACAAACGGAAAGCTGGAGAACGGTCAACAGTATCCGGACATAATCCACCCACACAGCAGTTCACGATTCCCCTCAAAGGTTCAGATGGTCCTCAGAGGGCCGGATCTCTCCGACGGGAGAAGAGTGAACTCCGTATGAGCACATCTGATTTCAGCTCCCGCTCTACGTCTAAAACGTTCGGCAGCGTTGGCCGGAGATCCAAACTGTCGCAGGACTTTGCTGCAGAGTTGCTTAGGGTGTCGAAAACCAGTTCTGCTCCCACATGGGATGTTAACTCTACTAATGCTGGATCCTCGGTGACACATCAGAGTTTTCCTACTGCGTCTCATACATTGAATCAGGCAAACAGATCTCCCTCTGCAGCCAAGGAAGACAACAGTTCAGAGGCAAAACCTTTGGTTCCCAAGCGGCAGGAAGAGGAGGACAGTTTAAGTGACGCAGGTACCTACACCGTTGAAGCTGAAAGTCCAGACAAAGAGGTTGTGGAAGCACGGAGCTTGATCGATCAGGTACTTGAAATCAGATTCCAGCAGCTAAATGGACCACAAACACATTCCTTTATTAGAAAACATTATTTTAGTTCTGTTATTCAGATTATTTCAGTCATAGTATTTTAACACATTTCAGATTCACTTTTAATAGTGGTCAACCGATCTATATGAATTTTTACATTTGTATTTGCCATTCAGTTTTGTACATTATAAACCCTACTGCTAGTATTTTATAATATTTTAAGTTTGTTTTGAATAGTGGTCAACCGATATATCAGCCGATATTTGGCTCTTTTCTTTTTTTTTCTTTTTTTTAAATCGGCATCTACCATTTAAAAATAAATAAATCAGTTTCCCTGATATGCTGTGAAAATTCTAATGGTAGTATTTTATCTAATTTCAAGTGTGCTTATAAGAGTTGTCAACCGATATATTAGCAATCTTTGGCATTTTCTAATATTGGCATTCAATGGCTGTTACGTTTTTTTTTTTTTTTTTTTTTTAATATAGACCGATTATTTGTTTTTATGTTTTATATCGTCATCTGCCTTTTTTCTGTTTGTCTGATTGGAAGCAGAATTTGTATTTTGACAGGGCATGAGACTTTTATTTAGATTTATTTAATGCTGAGAGTAGAGTTGTTCTGCCATGTAAATAAATCTGTTTGTTTTAGAGATTTATATTTTATTAAGATTAGTATTTTCATCTTAATTCATTTTCAAATTAGATAATTTAGTGAATTGCTTTAGTAAAGTTTTACTTTTAGAAACATGTGTATTTTGCTGTCTTAAAGTAAGTGTTATGATATCCTATAAATCAGCTTGATATCTCCGTCAACCACTTGCTAATTATCGGTATCGCTTTCAAAACATTATTATCGGTCGACCATTACTTTTGAACAGTTTAACCAGTCAAGGAGTTCCAGTCAGTTGCAGACATATTCATGCGTGCTTTATCATTAACAGGTGTTTGGTGTTGGCGACAACAGCCAAACCTCAGCAGCAGCGTCAGTTAATCCTAAAATTGGTGACACAGAGGGTCACGATAGTCTTCTACTCAGTGAGAATAGCTCAGGCCCAAAATTGGGTCAGTACTCAACAGACCTTAGTGACATACCCAAGGGTCCTGTACAGGTAAACTCCCTCCGGATCATGGGCATCAGTAGATCTATCTGTCAATCACTCAATCAATGCAATCTACACATTTTTCAATGTGATTTTGATCTTTCCTGGGGATCTTTTTCAAAGCTGATTTGATGGCATGATGTCTTTTGGCTCTTTCTTGCTTTTGGATGATTATGGATTGGTGAATTTAATCAGTAAATGGCCTGATCTCTCTTTATGGTTGGGGTATTTTCATTTGGTATGGTGAGATTTCATGGGTTAAAGTTCTCCGTCACTACTCTGAGGTATTCCGGATTATACTCTGGTATGAATCTTAATTATGAATTAATGAATCTAGTGAGTCAGTGATTCATGATTACCTGTCATAAAGACATGAATCTATTTAATGAATGATTCAGTGACAAATGTATTAAAAATGATTGATTTAAGTAAAATTTTCCTATAAAATGGCATGGCAAGTTAATAATAGCATGTTTCATACACCATTTTTTAAATTACATTTTATTTCTTAACTTTGTTACTTTCTTAAATTATTTAATCAATTGTTTTAAATATAACAAATCAAATAAATGTGAAATAATTAAGAAATGTTATCAATTTAATTATAAGAGTGTATCTACGATTTTTTTAGTATTTTCACAAAATATTTGTTCTTAGCAGTTCGGGTCACTAGAGGGATTATTCAAGGCAAATTTGCCTTAAAAGATAAACTTGAAATGAAGTGAAAATATCTCAACTTCGAAAAACATGACCACTATAAAGAGCTGTTGTAATAAGAGTTTGTGTTTAATTAGTTTCCTCTTTTCTGCAGATACAGTCGATGACGCCCGGAGGTACTAGATGGGTTTCTCGCTGGGCCAGTTTGGCTGACACCTATTCAGACTCTGGTCCTGCTTCAGGACTCTTTGAGATCCCAACACAAGTTGATCTTTCTGCCGGAGGTATGGAAACCTTGCTTGGCTCAGTATTTTTTTGTCTATTGTCAAGCACATTGCATTTATCCTATATGTTCTTTTTAAGCTGGGGAAAGGATCATCCACCAGGTTATGCTTAACCGAAGTGCTGACTCCTCCGAAACGGGCCAAAGCAGCAGATCAAGACGGGTTCTGCCTCAGGTTCCTTTGAAGGAGAAAATCGAGACTCCACCGCCAACAATACACATCCAAATGGATACTTATCTGTCTGGTGTGGAGAAGAGTTCGCAAGTTCAGAAGCAAAAGTGGGATCCGCAGAAACTGAGTGTCCAAGATGATTTAGATCCGGACAGCCTGAGTGACGCCAGCAAATCCGATGATGGCTCTGTAGTTGAGCAATGCCGGAAGACTCCTGATTCGACCCAGAAGATGTGCAACTGGTCTATGAAGACCAGTCCAGAAGAACAAGATTCGTCTCCTAAGTTCTCCACAGCAACGTTAACCCGACAGCATGGCAAACTTGGCAAGAGCGACTGTTCTCCAACCAACATCGATCAACCAGATGACTCTTGTGGTGGAGACAATTTCGTGTCCATTGTTAGACAAGAAAGTTATACCAAAGAAAGGGGCAGCCGCGACATCAACTTGTCCAGATTGCCTCAGATATCTAGTCAATCCTCTATCAAAGATGCTTTTAAAGGTTTAAGCAAACAAGACACTCAGTCTTACCTCAAAGACACAGAGGATGTTCTAGCATCTCTGGAATCAAAGCTTCTGGAGCAAAAGCAGCAGCAAGACAACGGTCGCTCCCATATAGAGGACTCCTTCTCTGGAGAATCAGACACTTCTAGTACAATCAGTGGGAAAAACGCTTTAGTTTCTGTTTCCAAAAAACCAGTGGTCCTTAGAGGACTCTTACGGGGTTCCAGAGAATCGAAGACTTCTGGTGATCCATCGTGCCAATCCGGGATAAAGGACAGCAATGGCAAGGTGGACGCAAGCAAGCGTTTTCAACTCCGTCGTAACCTTAGTTCTCAAGACTTTGGGCCTGATGTTCAAAGTTCCACCACACGGCATTGGCCAGATGCCGTTTCTGACCAAGAATCAAGTTCCATAGCTTACAAAAAGTATACTGTCCCTCTTCAGAAAGAAGGCACGAGCAAATCCAAATTGCACAATGCTCTAGCTCGCTCCAATAGCCTCTCTGCCCCGAAACCGACAAGGGCTTCGATGCTTCGCCGTGCGCGTCTGGGTGAAGCCTCCGATAACGAAGGCACCGAAACCGATCGGACGTCTCAAAACTCCGACGTCAACCCCTCGCCGAACATTCGAGGTGCTCAGGAGAGCAAAAAGCTTTCTCGATTAGACATTTTGGCTCTTCCCAGAAAAAGGACGGGCTCCTTCAACACGCCCAGTGATACCGAATCTTCCACAAGCCGTACTGGCTTTTCAAACCGTAGTACCGAGTCAAGCAGCTCCGTGCGGAAAGCTTCAGTCCCGGATCCCAAGGCTCTTCTGCGGAAGGTTTCGAATGCTATGAACAGACAGCCGATCATCCGCGGACGCTCAAGCAGTGCCAAATACACCAGCAGCACTGCCAGTGAGTATTATGGGTTCTGAGTTTGCTTTGTAAGTTTTGCAGAAGTTTGGTCAGACATTCCAATATGATTATTTTGGCTTTCCATCCATTTATCAGAGCGATGAGCTTTGAAAAGAAGAAAATTATGATTCTGATGTAAAACAGAGTTCTTTCACTGTCTCTGAATGTTTCCTCCTGAAGTCATTGACTTGATTTGTGTGCATTTGTTTGTTTCACACAACCTAGTCAATAACCATCTTCAACTAACAAAACCATGAAATTAGTCTACAATTTTACTAATATTTGAAGTTCCAGATAACCAGATTACCATACTAAAAACTTAACAGGTTTATTGTGAAAATTAAGGTAATTGATTGTAAATTTTCCTAAAGGAATTTAGGGCTGGGTGATATGATATTTATTTATTATATATTTTTTAAATAAGTGAATTTGAACTAACATCATAGAACACATTGCATAGGCAGTTAAGTTAGGGTTGTTGTTTTTTTTTAATCAAAATTGGAAAACTCATCCAGCCCTAATGGTATTAACATCTTATTGAGCTCCTTTGAACCCCATTGAAGAATGGGAAGTGGTTGTTGGTTTTCGGGTGTCTTCTCACATCTCTCTGTCTCTTTCTCTTCTTGCTTTTTTTATTTTGGTTTCTCTCCCATCCTCTGATGACTTGGGTGTGCCAAACGCTCCTCATTCCCAATTTCCTGGGCCAAGGCTCCAGGAGGCGTCAGAAGGGTTCAGACTACGCCTCCACCTCGGAGGACGAGTACGAGTCTAACCATAGTACCCCTAAACACAAACGCTCCCATCATTCAGGATCCCAGCAGAATCCCAGAATCCATCCGGCTGGTCCGGTGCGAGCCGTGCCCCGTTCCAGGGACTCCGAGGGGGAAGGACACGAGAGCGATGCCTTCCAGAACTGGACGTCTCATAGCGCTGAGATTGCCAGGTGGGAAAATGCCGAAATAGGGCTGCAGTAAACTGTTATTTTAAAGGGGTCATCTGATGACCACTTTCCACAAGTGAATGATTCTTGAGGGTCTTCATAATAGGTCTGTAACCATACATAGTGTAAAACAACACCTTTTTTTTTTTACCTCTGGACAGCCGGTTAAGTTAATGTCTCTTTAAAGCTGCAGTTTGTAAGTTTTGCATTTTGTATCCATCTGTTTGAAAACCTGGAATTGCAGCTGCTTGCAGAATTTTCTTTCTTGCATTGGGTTGAGGTTTGGCTAATTTTTTTGTCTAATCTAACTGGTCAAACTAGTTGTTTTTAAAATACAGATCTAGTCTCAGGCTAGCTGTAATCTGATGCACATTTAAAACTGAATATACTCTATATAACTGGAATATAATTTAAATGTATTCACATGTGTTTCATAAATGCACAATCCTTTCTGGGTTACAATCTGTCATCAAGATGATACAGTTAGGCCATGTCCACACTAATACGTCTTCGTTTGAAAACGCATCTTTTTCTCTCCGTTTTGGCCTTCTGTCCACACTGAGACGGCGCTTTTGGTCAAGCAAAACTTGAGCTTTTTGAAAACGCTCTGCAAAGTGGATACATTTGAAAACGCTGTTTTCACATCGCAATGTGGACTACGAAAACAGAGGCTTCCAAAAACGGACTGCATTGTAAAGCAGTTGTTTTGTTTGACCAGAAGCGTGTAAAATAGCTTTGTTATTAATATCATTTTCACGACTGCAAGTTGCGCTTCCTGTACCGCACACTTCCGCCACACACATGTCTGATCCTTGTGGGGACTCTCCATAGGCCTAATGCTTGTTCTACTGTACAGACTGTATGCAGTGTTGCCCTACACTGACCCTACACCTAAACCTACCCCTTACAGGAAACTCAATTTTGTCATGCAAAATTTGTTTTACGTTATTTTTTTTCTTTTCAATTTTTTATTGTTTTTATGTCGAAATGTTACACATTTTTTTTATGCATTTTATTTGCTAGATTAAGTCAAGACTTGGCCAAAGATTTGGCTATTCTGGCCCAAGAGATTCATGATGTTGCTGGAGACACAGAAGCTCAGAGCGCTCCAACAGACCAGATGGGACCAGCTATATCTACCCATGAAGAGGTACCACGTCCAACAAGGCTGCATTTATTTGATCAGAAATGCTGTAAAATAGTGAAATTATTTTGCCAAACGTTGTTTTCTATGTAATTTCTTGTTCAATTTAAATTTGATTCTGTGATCAAACTGGATTTCACTCCAGTCTTCAGTGTCACATGATCATTATCAATGCTGAAAACAGTTCTGCTGCTGAATTCTGTTGTTTTCTGCTCTCTCAGTTGAGGCACCAGATTCCTGAAGCCAGTCTGAATTTCCAGAAGGAAAGTCCTGCTGCGGAGCCGGCTGACGAGTCTGAGCCGATCGTTAGTAATCGACACAGCAGCAGAGTAGATGAGGTACAGCTTCTCTTCTCTTCAGTGTAACATCAGGAGTTTAAACTGAGCTGTAAATCTCTCCTCTTTCTTCTCTTGCATCAGGTCGCACTGAACAATGTGATGCTGAATCCGGTGTCTCAACTGTCTCTCGCCATCCGTGAAAACACAGAGCAACTGACGGAGAAAATCAAGTGAGACTCGTTTGCTTTATTTATTTTGATGCACACACAGAAAAATACAAGAAAAACTATTTTAATGTTTTTTATTCCTGGAATGTGATGTACAGGTTTCATTCTAACAAATATTTTTTCAGGGTTTTGTTTCATAATAAAATGGACGTTTTGGGAGAAATTGAAGCAAAAATCAACGAGGCTGATGATTCTGCTTCACTAAAAACATCCAACAAGGTGTCTTGTTTTCTTTCCTAAGTGCTCTTTATTTTATTTTATTTTTTTTCTTATAAAATCTGAGCTTTATTGAACCTATTGTAATGTTAAATAAAGAAATAAATCAAACCATTAAAGTATAGAGTATATAGGACCAGCAGTAAATGATGTTCATATGAGGGTTATCATTAATACACTATTATATTTTAATAAAAATGTAAAAAAAAAAAAATAATAATAATTTTTATGAGGTTACATATTTAAAAATCATTTTCTGTTCTCATTTTAGTTTTAGTTAATTGCTCATTTTTTTTCTTTTTTTTTTCTTTTTTCTTTTTTATAAATTAAGTGAATATATTAGACCTAGGATGCAGTAAATTGTTCATATGAGTGTTATTTTAGTATCATTTATATACTAATATAGTGTTTTATTTTAATATTTTCTGTTAAAGTTTTACTAATTTTGTTGTCTTTTGTCATTTTATTAGTTCGTTTTGTTTTACAAATACAGAAAAACAGTATTCAGCCATAAATGTCCTCGCCATGAAAATAGCCGTTAAACACAAACAAAATATTATCTAGTTTTATCCATTTTTATTTAGGTTTTACTTATTTCAGTCAGTACTAAAATCAGCACTTCTTACTTAAGTCAGTATAATTTTAGTATCTAGTTACTATTGTAGTATTTCAAAATAGTTTGTATTTGTACATTTTCTGCTTTTGATTTTATGTTTTAATAATTTTGTTGTGTGTTTTTTTTTTTAAATCATTTTTGTGTGTTTTTCTTCCTTTTTTATTTATATCTACTGTATACAGTGTTTTTTTATTATTATTATTTAATTTCAGTTATTTTAGATTTGTTTTTATTATTATTATTTAATTTCAGTTATTTTAGATTTGTTTTTATTTAAAGTGACAAATGTTAGCTTGGTAACTAGCTGAAACATATTTTAATTTCTTTAGTTTAGTTTACATTTATTTCAAGTAAAGTTTTTTTTTAATTTTGTTTTATTTTTACCAATAATTACCTTGCTTCAAGTTAAATTAAACAAAAATTATAAAAGTATTTAATGTTATTTACATTTTCTATTCAAATAAAAGAACTTTTTTTTTTTAAGTTAATAATAACCCTGGTACATAGCTAATGTTTTTATTATTGAATGATTTTAAGTCAATAAAACGGTTTTGTCTTTCTTTTTGTGGTTGTGTAGGAAATTGCATCAATTATGAAAGAGTTGCGGAGAGTTCAGAAACAGCTGGAGGGTCAGTAGATCCAAACTTTCCTCTTTATCTGATATTAAACCTGACACAACTGTAGGGCAACTGTAATTTTGGTCTGTTCGTGCAATGCTGAGTGTCTTATTTTACTAATAGAAAAATTGTTACAGCAACTTAAACAACAAAATCGATTGAGTATTATGTTGCCAAAGTAAATTATTATCTTCCACCATTCTTAAATTGATGTAAGAATGTGTGAAAAGTCAATTCGTTATCAATGTTTTGTTTACTTATGAATAACTTAGTCTAGTAAGATGTTTTATAGACAAAATTATTTCTAAGACATCCAGGAAGGATACCATTTGCTGAAATTTGAATTTGGTGTATGCGGTTTCCTAGAAAATAGCATGTTTTAGTATTTGAGACTATTTTGCATGGACACAAGCCGCTGATGAACACCATCTCGTGTTTTTGTGTCTCAGTCATCAACGCTGTGATGGATCCTCGAGGAAACCCGGATCTCAGCCGCACGGTTTCTTCGGCCGGGGTTCGTTCCTCCAGAGTGGCGTCCCGGGACGTAAGAGCATCTCATCGAGGCGGCGGAGCGACTCCGAGCAGCCGGAGGATGTTCAGGAGCACAGACCGAGAGGGTTCACTGGTGTGATCAAACATCACTCTGAGACGACCTTCTCTCAAATCAATTTTTGCACATTTATATTCCTGAATGGTGATTTCAGCAGCTTGTGGCTTTAAGACACCGCAGAGTTCGGCATTAAATGTAAATACGCTGTTATTGATTTTTTTCCCTTATCTTTGTTATTTGTGACGGTCAAATAATTTACATAATTATTTAAATCACTTCACGTCTCTGTTGGACAGGGTATTTGTATGTTAAAGATGATTAAAGAAATTAAATCTTAAATTAAGTTTTGTTGGCTTTATTTTTTACTGTTTAGTTCCCATTAATACTGGTGTACCTCAGGGCTCTGTCCTGGGACCCCTTCTTTTCGTTATTTATTTTCTATGACACTCTGAATTTGACACTTAACTCTATTTTCCCAGCAAACCTAATTCCATTCTGCCTTCACTGATTTCATTGAACTTAAATCTTGTTTTTCCTCAAATGAAACTAATTTCTTCCTCTTGGTTCAACTTTATCCAGAGCTAACAGTTTTTCTTACACGAATCCCTCTATAAGCTGTATATTTCCCAGAATCCCCCTGGTTCTGTTTTGCAGCAGCTTTACTGGCTTCTGGTTAAGTTTTGATTTGAATTTAAGATTCTTTTGCTCACTTTTAAGGCCATCCATAATCTTTCACTTTCATATCAGACCTCCTCCACATCAGTGCTCTCTTGTTTTCTTTGATCTGCTTCTCCTCTTCAACTTTACTCAGTTTTATCTTTGGTAGGGCTGGGTATCTTTCCCAAAATACTGATCCCTTGAGTTCGATACCAGATCCTGAATGATACCTTTTCAATACCAATTTTATTAAATCAGTTTTAACAAAATTACATTACCTAAAAAAAAATGTGAATAAACTTCAGATAGTTTTCACTTTCTTTACACCAGTGCATTATTATTTATTTTTACAAATAGCCTTATTTTTTTCCCTCTGAATTTTTTTTATTTTTTTTGTTTTAAACAAAAAAAATCTCAAAACTCCTTTTTTTTTCTTTAAATTAATTTCTTGATTTAATTATGTATTTAGAAAACAAGACTTAATATAATGTATGGATATTTGCACTAATTTTTCTATCAGTCTCTTTCTGAGGATAAAGCAGGGGTGAGTTAGTTCTTTCACTCGAGTTAAACACTTCTGGATGTTCATGTGACGCGTATATAAACATCATGAAGCTCCGATCATAAATGCTGATGTTAACATAATTCAGTGCAGCAGTGATCAGTCGTGTTTCTGCTGAAATGAAACTGATGTTGAACTGCTTCTCAGAGCAGTCGGGAGTTTCTGAAAAACTTTTTTTTTTGCTCATTAATTTCTGTGCGCCGTGTATGGAGGAATAAGGTATGTAATATTAATATTGTACAGCATGCAAAAGTGTATTACATTATTATAACATGTCTGAGCGCTGAGATGTGTCGTCTCTCGGTTCCTCTTTCAGTGATGATGAATATAAATCTTTGATGCTGAACCATTTATTCTCAGTAAAGTCTGTATTCAGTTCACAGATGATAGTCTGCAATTTTAATTCTAAATTTTGAAGTTTGTAATATTTATGCATTTTTACCATTTGCTTTCACACAATCATATTTTTAAAAAATTTGATACCATATTATATATATACACATACATAAGTGCTGTTAAACAAATCACATCCAAAACAAAAGTTTTGTTTTATGTGTATTCTGTGTCTATTTATTATGCATATACAGTATAAATACACATACCGTATATATTTTGATGTTTATATTTATATTCATAGAGTTAACATTTAAATGTATTTAAAATATTTTTCTGAACTAAGCGCATGCATTTGTGTGTATTTACATATGCATAATAAATACACACTGTACCCACACATATACTATGTGTGTAACTTATTTTGGATGTGATTAATCACGATTAATCATTTTTTAAATATATATATATATATATATATATATATATTTGTGCGTGTGTGTGTGTTTATAATTTTAATTTATTATTTGTGTTTATGAATTTCTATTTATTTACTTTTTTGTTTGTTTTTCTTATTTATTTGTAATTATTTCCATCTTAATTTTGTTTTAAATTTTAAGTAATATTTATTACTGATTGTATTTATTTATTATTGTTTTGTCTATTTATTATTTTTAGGTATTGATATTTAAATTTTTATTTGTTTTGTTTTGTTGTTTTAATATTTATATATATTTCCATGTATTTAATAATATTATTTGTTTTATTTAATTTATTCTATTGACTTATTTTCATGTGTATTTATTTAGCTGAAATCTATTTCCTGACATGTGATCTGCAGATGTCTGAAAGCCCCTCTGAACACTAGACGTTAAAAACAGAAATGAAAAGTGAATGAGGAACTAAGTGGAATATTTGCCTCTGTGTGTCAGACGAGAAACATCAGCACCTGCTCCAGCATGCCTGCGTGAGTTCACACATTGTTCTCTCGGTTCTGATGAATAACGAGATGATTCTGACTTCTTGTTGACTGTTGTTCTTCAGATCTTCACGGTTACTGTCTGCTCATGAGCTGGTGTCTCCGTATCAGAGCTTACACGACAGCTATGTGTCCAGTCGAGGGGTGAGTCTGAGCTTCAGAGCGTGTCAGGTGTGTTCTGTCTGAGTGGTGTTGGTGATGTTTTGGTGTGTTGGTCAGGAGCGGAGGTGTCCCGTCTGGGCTCTGTTGGCCGCTGCGGCTCTGCTGGTTTTGGGGGTGTTATTGGCTCTGGCAGTCATCGAGAGACTGAAGTACGAGGATCAAATCAATGAGGCTCTGAATCCTCATCACGCTCCAGAGTGCTGTCATCAGACCGGCCCCATCCAGCAGAGCAGGTGAGGTCACTTCCTGTTTCCACGCTCTCACTTCCTGTCACCTTTTGAGTCTGAGACCAGCTTCTGTTTGGACTTTAGACTGACCTTTAGTTTACATTCAGTTTCATTTTCTTCAAAAATAAATCCGACTTACTCGTGAAATTCATATGAAATTCCCAACCAGAAACTCGTTTCAACTCAGTTCAGCTCGTCACATTTCTTGAACATTATACACATACAGGGTAAAAAATCATTAATATTCCAGCACTAATTTTGTTTTGTGTTTTTGTAGTGACATTTATTTTATTTTTATTTTTAATTCTGTACTTTTAACAAAAATGAGACGTGTTGCTTAGGTACTAGACAAAATAATAAATACAATGATTTATTTTATTTTTTTTAAATATTTGTAAATGCTAAATATTTCACATGTCTTCTAATTGAAAAATTAATGGAATTGTGAAATGTTTATAACAGACTGAAATATTTTTCCTCAATATAATAGAATAGAACAGAATTATAATACCAATCTTTTTAACCATTATTTGTTTGTTTATTTATTTTTAACACATTTATTTATTTATTTATTTATTTATTTAATATCTAATTAAAATTGTTAATATATTAATATGTTAATATTCCTAATTCGATTTTTGGAGTTTGTCTTTTGTAGACATTTTCTTTTAATATTACTGTTTAGTTTTACTTCAGTTTTAGTTTTTATTTATTTCCATTTAGTCATTTTAGTAATTCAGTTTGAACTTATTTCAGTTAAGCCAACATTTCTAAATAGGTTTTAATTGTTGTTGTTTTTTAGTTTCCATTTTTATTGTATTAGTGTTTTTTTATAAATTTGTTTTAGTTATTCTTAATTACATATATTTATTTTTGTTGCTCAATTGTAGTTTTAGTCTGTTTTAGTTTACTTTTTTGTGTTTGTTATTATTATTATTATTATTAATAATATTATTATTTAACATTAATGGATTTTTATTTTACTTTTAGTTTTTATTTCCATTCCATTTTATTATTTCATTTTATTTTTAGATTTCTTTTTAATTATTACCGTGTTTTAGTCATTTTGTTGTTTTGTATTTTTTCTTTTGTTTTATTTTAATTAATTTTAATTTGATTAATTAAGTTAATTTAAACTTCTATTAATTCAGTTGTAAAAATATATTAAGTGCCAAAATAATAATAATTTAAAAAAGTTGTCTTGTCAACTTTCAGAATAAAATATAATAACTGCTGAGCTGGATCTGTGCTTGTGTTCTTTCACTAACAGCACGCAGATGATGACGTTATACAGAGAATAAAGTGATATAAAGTGTGTTGTTATTCCTCCTGAAGCAGTGTGTGTGTGTGTGTGTGTGTGTGTGGGTTCTCTCAGTGTTGTTCTGGTGGAGAGTTTTCCTCTGGGCCTGGATTACGGGACAAACGTGAGCTCTGGAGCGGATCTGTACGGAGTCTGGAAGGATCTTCTGTCTCTGGCCTCGGATCGGGTCGAGGTGGCGTCCTTCTACTGGTGTCTGACCGGAGAGGACATCGGTGTAAACTCGTCCAGCGACTCACAGGTAACACACACATGTATGAAGCAGGACAGTGCTTGTAAAAATATTCTTCTGATGAACATGACTGTGATCTTCAGGGCAGAGAGATCTTAGAGGAGCTCAAGGCTTTACCGTCCAGAAACGTGTCTGTGCGAGTCGTCACCAGCGTCCCGACGTTAGCTCCCAATTCATCTGACCTCGAAACCCTCCGAGAGCACGGTCTGTTCATCCCACACACTTCTGGACATTCACTGACATCCTGTATCTCTGTCCGCAGAAAGAATGTCTCTGTTGTTCATTATCTCTTCAAATCTTAAAGACATTTTTTTATTTTTATCTGCTTTTGTCATTTGTATACATTTTCTTTTAATATTACTGTTTAGACTTTTATTTCAGTTTTAGGTTTTGTTTTAGGTTTTTCATTTCATTCTTTTATATAGTATTTATATATATATATTAGCTTTTATTGTATTTTATTGTTTTTTATACATTTCTTTTACAATTAAATTTTATTTATATTTATTTTTGTAGCTCAATTGTAATTTTAGTCTGTTTTAGTGGATGTTTACTTTTTTAGTTTTAGTTTAGTTTTTATTTTTTAGTTTTCATTTTAATTGTTTAATTTCTTTTTTGTTCTTTTGTGTGATTTTCATCATTATTATTCATTATTATTTGATTAATATTACTATTTATATTTAATTTATTTTTATTTCACTCTCAGTTTTACTTTAAATTTCCAGTTTGTAATTTTTTTTACTTTAGTTTATCATTTTGAGTTTTTCAGATACTTCTGTTTTTATGTATTTTAGTTCAGCTTTATGTGTTTTGCTGCAGGAGTACGTATACGGCGAGTAAACTTCGGCCGGTTGACGAAAGGAATCCTTCACAGTAAGTTCTGGATCGTGGACGGAAAACACGTTTACATCGGCAGCGCTAACATGGACTGGAGAGCTTTAACACAGGTCAGAGACGTCAGACGATTAATAACACTGCTTACGTAATCACATCACTTCTTTAAGTAACTAGTAATTAAACATATTATTTTCTAATTTACAAAGAAATACCATAGTTATAACTTCATAAGTGATAGTAACCAACAGCTAAAATAAGTAACACCAGTTACGGACTGGCGTTGTGTGTGAACATAATCTTTCTGCACAAAGAGAAATGGACCCTTCTGACTGTTTTTCTGCTCCAGGGTCACCTTTGTAAAATATATTTTGATTTTAAAAACAAACAAGCAAGCCCTGCCCATATTTAAAAAGTAACAACGTATTACTTCCCATAAAAAGTAACTAAGTGATGTTTTTAGGGGATATTGTAATGCATCACTCTCTCCTTGGGGAGGCAGTACTTGACGAGTCTGCTGCTGGTCTGCAGGTGAAGGAGCTCGGTGTGGTCATCTATAACTCCAGCGCTCTGGCAGCTGACCTGAGGAAGATCTTCCGCTCGTACTGGGTCATGGGTCGCTCCAACGCCTCCATCCCGGATCCCTGGCCCTCCGACTACAACACCGACATCAACCAGGAGCATCCGCTGCTGCTCAACCTGAGCGGAGTGAAGAGTACAGCTTACATCACGGTACAACACACACACACACACACACACACACACACTCATGTGTTCTGGGGTCTCTCTCTTCATAGGTGTAATGGTGTTTCTA
>JAUCNO010000526.1:55222-71701 GCA_032353835.1 Enteromius viviparus | reverse complement strand
GTTGTTAGCATGTTTAGCTTGTTGCAACTAGTATGCATTTTCTTATCTGCTCTGGATAGTTTCTTTCGGGTTGTTGTTTTTAAATGGTTGCTAGGGTGTTGCTGGGGGGGGTTAGTGGTTGCTAGGTGGTTGCTCATATGTTGTTAGCATGTTTAGCTTGTTAAAACTAGTATGCATTTTTTTATCTGCTCTGGATAGTTTCCATCAGGTTGTTGTTGTTTTAAAATGGTTGCTAGGGTGTTGCTGGGGGGGGGGTTAGTGGTTGCTAGGTGGTTGCTCACATGTTGTTAGCTTGTTGATACTAGTATACATTTTTTTATCTACTCTGGATGGTTTCTATCATTTTGTTGTTTTTTGTAAATCTGCTCTGAATGGTTGCTATTGGGTTGTTGTTGTTTTTTATTTTGGTTGTTAGGCGGTTGCTAGGTTGCTCTCGATTGTTGCTAAAGTGTTTGCTGGTTGCTTACATTTTTACTTTTATGTTTTATGCTTATATCTTTGCAAAATGTAAAGATTATTACTCTTATCTGCATCTAGAAGGCATGAAGGGATCACACCTAAACATTATGCTTTTCTGCAAAGCTGCTGTGAAACAGTGTGTATTGTAAAAAGAGCTTCCCTGGTCATTGCCACATGACCTTTGACATCAACATCAAAAAATGTGTTTTCTCCTCCCATTGGAAAGCAGATTCATTTAAGCACAATTAGATGCTTGCGTCTGTTTTATCATCAATGCTTAATGTTGTTTTCCTCCACTGGTGTGTGATTACGGGACCGGTCTCTGGCAGCAGGTGAAATGTCAGTAAAGTGTAATCCTCCAGGTCTCTGGTTTAAATTCTAGTATTTCCAGCCCGACCGCCACACACCCTTATTTACACCTCGCTCCCTTCACGCGGGTCTGCAGCGGTTCACTGAGCTTCAGGGCAGAACCTGAGCGCCGGAGCGGACAATAGACACGCCAAACTACTAACCGCACACAAAAGAGTCGAGCTGTTTGCTGGGGCGGATGGGGGCAGGGTCATGGGAATCACCGCCGAGCAGCTGGATTGCTTTACATGTGCAGTTGGAGAATAATTAGCATCTCGCTCGCTAAGAAAATGACCAGTGAATTGGCTTTGAGATTCCGAATTAGCCACGCATTTCCTGTCCTCCTCCGGCGTGACTGTTTGTTTGCTCAGAATGCAAATGAGTGTCCAGTAAAGGAGGCGGCGTACTTAAGTTAAAGAAATGAGTTTAATCTCTTTAAGGGTTAAAACTGAATGTATAGAGCATCCGCTTTATATCTCACATCCACATCATCCTCTGTACTGAGGACAAGCTGAAGTGTTTCTGTGCACACATCTCCTTGGAAAAACGTTTGAGGTCATTCGTTCCAGGTTTACATGCGTTCGGGCCAGTGACTTTCCATGAGTTTTCCAGGCACATGGAAAGATTTAAAAGATGATTTTATTGAGATTACACCCAAAAAGAACAATGAAATAATCAAGCTGAGCGAAATACAGAATATTAAACACAGAAGATTTTAGTAAAGATGCCTGGGTCATTTTGATGTTTCATGAAGATGAAGGCATCCATATTGACATCTCTATAATTTAAGTAGATTCTAGATATGAATTTATGCCAAAATATAATTTTTTTATGAAAACCCTAATGACTTATCCCTTAAATTTGCAAACAAATGTTTCATTCAAAAACAAAAATAATGTAAATATTCTATTATTTCTTCTTGAAATTTCCTTTTCCCATTTCCTTGACTTTTCCAGTCACCTGCAGCATTTATAGAAGTTACACTGAAAAATAGTTAAGTGTGTAGGGAAAAAAATACCGAACGAGTCAGCTGGGTCATATTTATTTTTTGTTTTACTGTGTTAGTTTTGATGTTTTATGAAGATGTCCACATTTGTCTAATTCAGCTAGGTTCTACAGGTGATGAACTTATGCCAAATTGTTTTATTAGCTCTACAGAAATAAACCACTCCTTTGTGAGTGTTTTGTTTTTATGTTATTTAAATCTTTCAGAACCCTTATAAAAATATAAGATCTATTTGAACTTGTAGGAAATTAAAAAAGTAAAAAATGACACCTAGTGTTTTTATGGTTATTGCAGAATTCACAGGTTTTCCATGACTGGAGATGAAGATAAATTGAAGATGATTTTACTAACCTGATCATTTTGCTTCTGCTAAATATTCATATCGTTCTAAATGGAGTTTGTCTGAAACGCAACGTTGCTCTAGCACCATTTCTTTCAAAAACAAACAAAAAACAAGCAAGAGTAATTTCACAGAAAATGTAGTTTAATCTACGCTTCAGCTAAATAAAGATCTAGATGAAGATTGTCACATTTTCACAGCACAAACAAACAGGCACAATGTGCCCCGAGAAGAAAGAAAGAGAGCAAAGCAAGCGCAAACACACAAACAATCCAAATAAATTACCAAAGAATTCAGGCAAAATCAACTCAAACAGATTGTCATCTACATTCACTAAAGGACTTACAATGAAGCTTTTGTTTCCTATAAAATATGCTTTTGTTTATCAAAAAATTATATTACATCTAATGGCACTTCTACAAAGTGAAGCTTAGTATCGTCTTTCATTGTACAAGTCACAATTCTGAGATACAGTAAAATCCCGCACAACAAACTAATCAATAAATATTACTTACGATTATACAATTTCACAGTCTGAACCTTCAGAAGACAATGATCCGGTGTTAATGTACATACAGAGACACCGTGTTAAAAAAGACATTATTACTGAAAATCGCACAAACACTGAATCATTCGCCGTTCGTTATTGCATTCATGTATTGGCTTTTATGAACGTTGAAAAGCATCAGAAATGTGAATCTCGTGTACATCCGATCATCAAAATAATAAAAAAATTCAAATGCACAAAAATCCCCAGCGTGTGAAATCTTCTGATAGCCCAAGAGCTTCATTTGCACAGAAAATAAACAACATGTGACAATAAACTGAATCGTGATGCAAATAATTTGCTTTTACAGCAGAAAGATGCTAATGGTGGGCGTTTCAGGTAGATTATTAGTCATTCGGATGTTTGTGCTTGTTTTTAACCTCAGAAACGAGGAGAGTTCAGACCACCACAGCCATTTTAACTGGAAGACTGTGACAAACTGCAGCTTTTATCAGTCAGACTACATCCTAAACCAAATGTGACAATGATTCGATAAATAAAACACGTATTTACAATAAATACACAGTTAGAAATAGCAGCCTACGGTATATGAGTGTTGTCTCTATCTGTGAAGTGCTCGATACTCACATACAGCAACCGATCGATTAGCCCAACATTAGAGAGCTAGAGTAAACCCTGAACCCAAACCAGCTAATAACTAATCAAGTTTATCAGGACTGATGAAACGTACAGCATCACGTGGGTTTTTAGTGCTCGTTACTGCTACGACATAAAGAATCTGAAAAATAATGAGAAAATAATAAATGTTTCTGAGATTCAGCAGTGGTTCAACCATACAAACAACAAACGTTCTTCTGATATTAGTAGTTAAGCTTAACTAGTCCTTCATGTCTTCTAAACTATCAAAATGCTACAATCTGATGAGGGTCAGTTCAAATCCAGTCAATTCCTGACCGATAGCCAGTAGCTGTAAAAGACCACGCCGCTTTAAATGTTGCCAAGTGCTTGAGGGAAACATTTCAGTGACGAAGGCCTTCAGGAGACACTAACACTCAGAGCATAAATAAAATCTGCCCGTCTGCTCTTCAGGTAAGAGATTACACACAAATAAAGCAACAATGAAATCATGAACATACAGTACTTCTTCAAAACGTTCTCTGTCACGACGCTCAAATGACTCATAATAAATTACAGCAGATACAAAAGCAAGTCTTCCTGGACGGAGCAGCAGAACTGTTCTATCAGTGCACTGCCTTCGTATATATATATATATAGATGCATATGAGACTTTGACGTTGCGTGTGTGTGTGTGTGTGTGTGTGTGAGCATGGAGCACAGCAGCAGTCATCAGCAGCACAGGTATATTGTATTAATAGACATCAGTACATTGTAATTATTGGTTTTTGTTTTATGCCAAAATCATTAGGATATTAAGTAAATATCATGTTCCATAAATAGGAATATGCATTGCTAAGAACTTTATTTGAACAACTTTAAAAGTGATTTTCTCAATATTTAGATTTTTTTTATACCCTCAGATTCCAGATTTTCTAATAGATGTAAATATATTATAAATATATTATAAAAAAAAGGTTTACTGACTGGCTTGTGGTCCTAGGTCACATATATGTATATTTAAAACAGTTATTATATGCAACTTATATATATTAAATATACATGTATAAAAGTGCATATAATTTAAACAGCTTTACTACACACACACACACACACACACACACACACACGTATGCACTGAATATGAAGAGATCAGATGCAAAAAAGTAATTTTTAAATTGGTATTTCTTTCTAGCATCTATGCATAGGTTTCTATTTAAATACTGGTACTTCTGGATGGGTTGAACTGGGATTTAGCACATTTGAAATGTTTGGAGAGCAAGAAGAGGCTTTTGCATCTGAACTCTTCATACATAACATTACATATATATATATATATATATATATATGTATAAGATGTCAAAGACCCGAGTGCGTCAAACTGTTGATTTGGAGTCATTAATGTACCCTCTGCAAAATACTGGATATCATTCTTCTTCATAAAAGCTGCTGCTGCTGTTTTTCTAGAAAAGGACGTGATTTGAACGGCGTCAGCCGATAGCGAGCGTCTTGACGAGGCCGCAGTGGAACTTGCGTATGTGCCGGTACAGATCTCCAGACTGCGTGAAGCGCCGCTCGCACCACTTACAGGCGTGGGGCTTCTCCCGGGTGTGCACCACGGCGTGCCGGCTCAGGTTGTGCGAGTACTGGAAGCTCTTCCCGCACTGGCCGCAGGTGTAAGGCTTCTCCCCCGAGTGCGTGCGCTCGTGCCGCTTCAGCGTGTACATGCAGGAGAAGGTCTTTCCGCACTGAGAGCAGGTCGGGACGGAGCCGTCGGGCGAGAGCTTGGAGCGCACGCCGTCCTTCTCCTTGAAGTGCGAGCTGAGGTGGAGCTGGAGCACGTGAGCGCTCGGGAAGACCTTGCTGCAGAGCGGACATATGCAGACCTGCTGCCTGCCCGGCGCGAGGAGGACCCCGCTGGAGGTGGAGATGTCTGAAGAGGCCAGGTCGTCCTCGTCCTCGCCCTCGCTGTCTCCGGAGCGCACGTGCAGCCCGCTCTCCTCCTCCATCAGCTCGTCGTCCGGAGGGAGCAGAGAAGCCGTGGCCTTGTTTTCGGGGAAGAGGCCAGCGAACCCTGTCACCACCGAACTCCTGGCCATATTCCCAAAGCGCTGGCTCTCTGGGCTCACCGGATCACCGTCCTCCTGCTCTGACAGCAAGTCATGTTCGTCTTTAACAAGTGGCTCGGTGCCCTGCTGCTGGCTGTCGAGGGCCAGCTGTCCCGAGACGTAGGAGGGGTGGAAGGCGTCTCGGCTCGACAGAGGCTTGAAAGACAAATCCAGCGCGCGGTCCGTGTCATCCGATGCCCGGGACCTCTGGGACACAGGGACGGCCGAACTACTGACATCAGCTTTTGTTTTTCCAGCTGTTCGGACACAGGCCTCGGCCTCGGCTGACACATAATTGACACCTACAAGATCCGGGGACCTTGCATGACAAAAAAGAAAAAAAGAGGCTTTATCTCACAGGAAATCTTTCTAATGCAGAGGTGGACAGCAGCATGCTGTACTGTAGACATTTATTTACATATATCAGTTTAAAATATTTATGACATGTGCAATAGATTTAATATCCAGAGACATAAAGGGATAAAGGGTCACGCAGAGGTGGACAGCAGTGAGGTGACCCTGAAGCACAAAGCAGGGTTTATTTGGAGCAATAAGCCAAAATACATTTTGTGGGTCTAAATTATTGTTTTTCTCTCAAGACAAAAATGACTAGGATATTAGGTAAAGATTATAGTTTCATGAAGACAATTTGTACATTTTCTACCGTACATATATTAAACCTTCATTTTTGATTGGTAATATGCATTGCTAAGAACATTAAAGGTGGTTTTCTCAATATTTCGATGTTTCTGCTCCCTCAGATTTCTAATAGTTGTATCTGAGACAGATAACAAACCACATGTCAATGGAAATATTATTCATCTTTCAAATGTTGTATAAATCTCAGTTTAGAAAAATGTACATTTATGACTGGTTTTGTGGTCCAGGGTCATACACACACACACACACACACACACACAAACACACACAAATATATATATACGACCATAATGACCAAAATGATCAGTATTATCATGAAAGATAGCGATTTGTAAATTACTTCAAGTTTATATTTCAAATCAACAAACAATAAATGAAATGGGTTTTTTTGCCTAATCACTAAAATGATAACATTACCAATGATGTCCGGATTTGAAAGGACTACAGTTTATCGAATACAAAAATATGGAATGGTGGGGAATTTTATTTGGATTTGATTCATCGTTAGATTTCTAATCTGTACTTCATCAGAGAAAAACTTTTACTTCATTACATTCCATTACAGAATAATGTGGGACCAGATTTCTAATATAATTATGTATTAAATTGAATATGAAATGTAGTGCAGTAAAAGTAGAACATTATACTTGTGAAGTAAAGGATTTTAAAGAGAACGTTTAGACACCTGAAAACATTTAAATCAGAGTAAAAACACTCTGCTCCTCCATCTACATCTTTCAAACGCTCAGACCTCAGGACTGTGAACCCTGACCACAAAACCAGTCATATGGGTCAGTTATTTCTCTCACTGATGTCTGGTTTGTTAGGAGAGGACAATATCTGTCTGAGATTCAACTATTAGAAAAATCTCCTTTAAAGTTGTTCACATTACATATTACTAATCAGAAATGACATTTTGATATATTTTATTACAAAGTATCCTCATGGAACATGATCTTTACTTAATATCCTAATGATTTTTGGCATAAAATAAAAATCAGTCATTTTGCCCCATACGGTGTAGTGTTTTATTGCAACTTCTGACTGGTTTTGTGGTCCACGTTCACAACTCTAGTTTCAAGCTACTTTAATTTCACTCCTAATTCAACACCAAGTCCCTTAAAGATGTCCCTTACGGTGGTCACCCTATTCCAAGATGCAGTATATCTGTCCAAAACAATAAACATCTGTCTGATGCTGATGATACACGCTTTTTCTTCAAAGATGATGCTCCAGCACTTTCCCATTGACAGTGGGTAACGCATTTCTGTCTGGATCATTTCGATCGGTCTGGGTTCTGCGTCTCACCTGACTCCCCGTGTATCATCAGCCTCAGAAGAATAGTTTAAAGAACAGTTTATTTCATTATTCATTTAACATGCAGTATCCAGGTGAAAAAGCACACTTCCTTAATATATCTAAAGTGCTCTACTAACTTTGTACATAATATACAAAAAAACTATTATTTAGTACTTCTTATGATATAACAGAAACACTTGACAGTGGAAAAACAAAAAGCCTTCTTAAGCTTGACAGGTGCTTTAAAAACTGTGTTTTTGCCCTTCTTAAGGAGTACAATGGTACCATTTTTAGTATACAAAGTACACCATTAGTAAACACTTTAAGTATTTCATGGAAGTGCACTTTTTTTTCAACAAAAGCTCTTTACAATGCCACAGAAGAACCTTTCTGTCTAAAGGATCGCATAAAGAACCTATTTCTGGTGAAACGAAGATACTTCATATTATGAAGAGGCAAGAAAGCAATGGTTCTTTGACATCACCTTTATTTTTAAGAGTGTGTGTCTATCTATGCATGCAGTGTGGTGCTCTGTTACCTGTCGGAGTGACCGTTTGCTTTCTCTGCACACTCGGCCTCGCACAGCTCCTTGTCCTTCAGCTTTCCTTTGCATACTTTGACGATGTCGTACATGTGCAGATAGCTGGCCGCCGCCAAGACGTCCTCCGCCGGAAGAGCGCCGAACTCCAGCTTTCCCTCGTACATGAACTCCAGCAGCAGCCCGAAGGCCGGCGGCGTCACGATATCACTGTTCAGATGCACCAGCTCTCTTTTGTCTAGCTGGTCTCGGTAGAAGAGGTGGAAGTACATGCTGCAGGAGGCCAGGACGGCTCGGTGCGCTCTGAAGCGTGTCTCTCCCACCAGCACCGTGCAGTCGCAGAGAAAGCCTTGGTGTCTCTGCTGACTCAGACACTGCAGTAGCTGCCGGCTGTGGTCTGGGAACTCCATTCTTATGGCGTGACCTGCCAGAAAACAGGAAAAACTGGATGTTGAATAAACACCGGGTAGCCATTCACAACGGCGCATCTACAGGCCAAACAAAAGTAGACCCAACCCCGCTGTGTGCTGCATTACAAACACCAGCCCTGGGTCTCCCAGCTGCGCTTTTTCTTCCCCTGCGTGTAAAGAAGTGGTTTTTGCATGCTATTTTCCTGCAAACACAATCCGCAACAGAACATTCGGCATGAAAACGCACTGAGAAACTTCACCCAGACACACTGTCAAATACTGACATTTGGCGGAGTTTCAAACGCTCCAAACAGAATCGTGCATTTCACTTATAATTCAACACACAGGCCACCGAGGACAAAAAAAGTTATATATTTTACCCTTCCAAGATATTTGCAATGCAGCTGCACTGTGTCTGTCAGAAAATTACATTTTCATTGAGTTACAAAGATGCTTTTAATGCACAACAAGATGTCAAAAAATATTTAACATACAGTACACATGCAATACTGTTATTAAAAACAAGTTGTGCTTACAAGATGTACGCAATGCACAGCTCTAGTATGATGTTCTTTTAAACAAAAAAATCATTTATTTCTCTTCTAATTCAACAGAGAGACCACTAGATGCAACATCTTGCTATACTGATTGTGCGTTTCACAGATGCTTTATAATGTACAGAATTATTAACTGCAAAACTAACTTTGACTTCACTTCACTGCATTCCGTCCAAGACATATCTGTCAAAAACTGACATTTGAATTGAGTTTCAAAAATGCTTTTTAATGCACAACAAGCAGCTGTCTCGGAATTATAGCTACACTCTACAAAAATAATTTATTTGACTTTTAATTCAGTATACAGACCACCAGAGACGAACAAAAGCAAGATCACACTACATTCAAAATAAGTCGTGCTTCTGCTTTTGCTTCTTCTGCAACGCGCAGCTACAGTACATGTCAAACATTTAAAGGAATTCAGGACAAGAGGATAAAAGTCAACTTGTTTAAACGTTTAAGTGTAGAAACAAATGATCGCAAACCTCAACATACCCTCTTCTTCTCTCAGCGCTCACACAAGTTGATCTTCACTTTGCGCTTCCCACCGAACAGCAGCAGTGAAAGAGCAGAAATCCAGTCGTGCGCAAACAACATCTCACATCTCAAACATGACCAACATCACATAAACTCAAGGAAAAGAGCAGATCCAGAGCAGCAGACGACTAAACGCAACCTCTCGTCCATGTGAGCGGAGAGAAAGAGCGTGCGCGCGCGTGTGAGTGTGTGTGTGTGTGTGTTCTGGTAGAGTCAGCTGCTCTGACATCAGCCTCAAATCTCCAGCTGTGTCTTTATGCCATATGTTCCTCTGAGGAACCCCAAACTTCTCAGAGTTTTTGAATTATTACTGAATTATAATTCGAATTCGATTTTCTACACGAATGAGACGCGTCTCGCTGATATTAAAGTTTTTGTAGCGCGAACGAGCTCATGACAGGACACTTTTGTTTCAAAACAAACTCGCGAGAACAAAACAGCGGCGCATTTAGAACTTTTACGAGCTTTCTCCTCCTTTAACACCCGATTTCACACCCAAACCATCCCGTGATCTGATGTGGCTCAGGTCGCGTTATAAACTCCGCTGTCGTGAAGAGCGGCGGCGGAACGCGGACAGAGTCGCGGATCAAACGCGCCGCGCCGCCGATACATTGTGTCACGTTGGAGTCCAGATCAAAGCGCGCACTCACCGCTGAGTCCTCAGATGGAGCCGCGTGCTCTCATGATGTGTGTCCAGATGTTGAGTCTGTGTTTCCGCTCCTCAGAGCGACTGTGTGCGGTGTGGCGAAGCTCCGAGCTGCGTGTGTGTGTGCGTGCGTGTGTGTGTGTCAAGCAGGTTGTTAATGGTCCAGTCTCGCGATAACACCAGTATACTGTACTTCAGGACAAACTCACAATGGGGCAGTAAGTAGCAGAGTGCGCTTAAACTACAGCTGTGTTACTCTGCATTCATAAAAGACCGTTCATTTGTTGTTGTTAAAAATAATAATAATAACAGCTACATTTATTATATATCATATAGCCTATGTTAAAGTGTATGTGTGTGTATAAATATATATATATATATATATATATTTTTTTTTTATTGTTTAAGTTAGATTTATTTGTACATATACAAGTATATATGTACAAATAAATCTATTATTTTTGCCTTTGTTTAATTTTCAATTGTTTTAAGTTACAATATCTGCTTTAATTTTTAAAACAGGCTCTTTTCAGAAATGCATTTTATACGTTGAGGTTGTGTGTAAAATTTTTTACATTTTTTTGTCATTTTTATTTAATGTTTTGGTGTTTATTAACAAGTTGCAATATCTGCCTTAATTTTGTATAATTAATTCTTTTCAAAATTATTAATGCATTTTATTTTTTGAGCTTGTGCAGTAAAACAAATTTACAAGTTCCAGTATCTCAGTATATTAATATGCAACATTTTTATTTCATATTAACCAATTTATTTGTTAATGTGAGTATTGAGTTTAAATTAAATTAACTGGTCATGATGGTTTGTTTTTATTATTGACTTAATAAACTGGTGCATTTTTGGTTAAAAGACAAGCTTAAAATGAGAAACATTTGCAAACACAAAGTGAGGTGAAGAGGAACTTAAACTAAAGAGTGCCCATACGAGACTGTTCTCTTTTTCTAGAAAATGAAGTGTTTTTGGAGAGGGCTCTGGATGCTAAAGTTATTTTTAAGATTGCAAATTGCGACGATCCTCTCAAACCGGTCCAGCCTAAATGCATTCCTCTCTTTCAATACATTTAAGTGTATAATTAGAGGTCTTTTGAGAAGCTGCCCCTCCTCCTGTGGTCTTTGTTGAGAGCGCTGATGTGTTGTGTGCTTGGAGAGCGTTTGCTGGGATCTAATCGAAGCTAATCCTGCTCTGAACTGGAATGTCTTGGCACTGACTCGCACTACAATCTTACTATTTTCACCCGAAATGTTACTCTGTTCTGTAGTGTTTAGGAAGGGAGCACTTTCATCTCAACTACATTAAATGCATATACATATTTTTATTTTATACATAAGTCACTGGTTCCATGTGAGGTTGGTCACACATACAAAAGGGTTTCAAAAACCTAAGACAAAGTTTCATTATTTCATTTAAATTTGGAAGTGAGACTGAAAATCAATGAAAATATTTGAATAGACTTGGAATAAACCTAAAAGATTTGGAATTCTGAATTTAAATAATAAAAATAATTTAAAATTCATTATTTAAAGATAATAATAAAAAATATGTGATTAAAAAATACTTTTGATTATTATAAAAAAAAGATTTCATTACATTTTATTTTTTTATTTTATTTTTAATTATTTCATTATTAATCACTTTGATATACAACCAGGTCTGGAGAGTCTGATTTAAAGTAAAATGAAAAAAAAATAATTCAAAAACATTTTAAAAGTACAAAATCAAAATAATAAAAATTTTTGTTTTTAATTTTTAATTAATAATTTAGTTTTTAATCATTTAGCAAATTAATAATTAAAAATGTTTATTTATTTTTTATTCTTTCACATTACTGTGCGACTAATCAAATATAAGAGTGTTGCATTTTTTCATTTAAATTTGAAATAAAACAAAATCAATAAAATTAGTAAATATTTGAACTTAGATATAAATCTAAAAATAGATTAAATCTTTTTACTTTTATGATTTTTAATCATTGTTTATTATAATTATTATTATTATTCTTTCAAATTCCTATTCATGTGCCTCTTTGTATAGACAATCAGATTTTTTTTTCTCTTACACAAAAGCTTATGATGCTCAAATCAAGCTGGAGAAGATGAGCATCAGGTTTTGTTTATGTAGCAAAAGAGACGCAGACAAAACACAGATATGTTCCCAAATTTTTGTTCCTTTAATTGAAGCTGATCATTTAAAAAAAATGCAGGAAAAATCCATCCCCTTGCATCTCCAGCCTTCTTTGTAACTTTGCTTGGCATCACCTCTAATGTAAGAATTGAGTGAATTCCATTAATGGCATCTGATAAATGGATAAATGTAAATGTGTCGGACACAAAGCAGCATGCAGTGGTTTGTGAGCAGAAGCAGCAGAAGAACATAGTTACAGGGCTATTTTGGGAAGGCTCTTCTAAACGAACACTCAAACTGTTGTTGATCCTGTAGACGTGAGCAGGAGCTGCAGCTGCTCATCTCGTGGCCTCTGCAACTGTTCAGGTCACCTTTTGCCCAAACTCCAGCTGTCGAACGCTTTGAAAGGGCCATTTGGAGCTTCTCTAAAGGACTGTTTAAGCAGGCTGTTCTTACAATGCTCTGAGATTCCTCTTTCACACTGTCTGGAGATGAACTATGTCTAACAGTTCTTTTTATTTTATTGCCATTGATTTATTGCACTTCCAGTTTTCATTTCACTGTAGGTTCTGAAGTAACGTTAAGAACTGTTCCTTTGGGAAACCAGTAATGGATGTGAATGGGTGCCGTCAGATTGAGAGTCTGGTAAAAACATTACAATAACAGCTCTGCAGTCCATTAGTTAACATCTGGAGAAGATTTGTTTGTGAGAAACAAATCTATTTTGAAGATTTCAAACTGCATGAAATACGTGAAAAAGCTGGCTCATCTGAATCAGGAGAGAAATCTGCACAGATCAAACAGCATTTATAATACAAACCAGCTTTAACAAATGTGTCTGGATTTTGAGATGGGCTTTTAATGGAGTATGGGCTTATATTTGAGCTAAGAACGTCTCCAGATGTTTACTGATAGACAACTCTTTGGACTCTCATTCTGACGGCACCCATTCACATCTATTGGTGATGCTAAATGTCTCCAGATCTGATAACGAAACAAACTCATTGTAATCATGTGGGTGAGCACATTTTCAGCTAATATTTTTTCATTTATTTTTTCTATTAAGAGTGTAGCTAAATCACAAGTTAGACCATTCTTCCGTCCTGTTGTCAGTGTTTCACAGGTTAGTAAAAGTGCTTTTTGAATCAACAGTAAACAGAGAGGACTATAATCATTTGTTTGACTGACATCAGCACAGACACAATGATTTTTCTCAGACTTGGTGTGAGCAGGAATGCGTTTCATTCACTCGTTCGGAGAGGGAGGTTGGCTGTAGTTCGTGGACGGTGTGTTTACAGCTTACACAATGCAGTGGTTGTGTTCATGGGACCGGAGCGTCTGAGATCGGCTCAGAATGACAGCGAGAGGTTCTCACAGAGAGCCAGAGCGACAGAAAACTTCCTGAAGGCTCTCTTTTTTTCTGTCCATTCTCATCAATGGCATTCCAGCCCAAGCCTCTCTTCCCCCGGACAGACAAAAGCATCACATTCCTCTGCTGTCCTCTAGCCGGCCTGTCCATGCCATTCACACACACACACACACACACACACACACAACAGGCTTCCCAGCTCTGGGTTTCCACTGGAGATTTACCATCAGATCAGCTGGGATGCAGGAGCTGTTCACCAAAAAAATACAATTCTGTCATCACCTTCTGTTCTTTGTGAAACAAAATAAGCTGTTTAGCTCAATCTTCATGCAGTTAAATTCTAAGGAACTTGCTGTGAATATACTGAGATATACATGTATTTAAAAAATATTATTTCAAAATCTAAAATGATAAAACATATATTATTATGAATATTTAAAATAGCTAAAAAGAAAAGCTTAATTAGAAAATATAGCTTGTTAAGTCTTTAGAAACTCATTGCAGCTCTTAACCTTTACAGCTCAAATAATATTTGCACATGCTATCTTTGTCATACAGTAACAATTTCTTCATAACATTAGATATACATTTTATTACATATAAATAAAAAATGTCAAATTAAATACTAAACATATTATTATGTATTAATATTGTGATAACTAAAGAGTACAACTGAAAAAAAAATATATAGTTTTTAAAACTCTTGTTAACAATATTGTTATAAATCTTATTTTTATATATTATCTTTGTCATACATTAATAATTTCAAAACAAAAACCTAAATAAAATAAATAACTAAATACAATATTTTTTAAAATACTTCATAAATATATTATTTCATATTTAAAATGAATTAAAATTAATTTTACTAATTAGGCTACATAAAAAATTTTAAACATTTGTTAACTGTCTAGAAAATCCACACATTTTACATAAAAATTTAAATATACTGTAGGCTATATTAAATATACTTTCTTTTATATTATACATGTACAA
This sequence comes from Enteromius viviparus, assembly GCA_032353835.1. Classification (NCBI taxonomy): domain Eukaryota; kingdom Metazoa; phylum Chordata; class Actinopteri; order Cypriniformes; family Cyprinidae; genus Enteromius; species Enteromius viviparus. Next base: position 57,166 of record JAUCNO010000526.1, on the reverse strand, counting down.
ATTGAATGAGAAAATTGTTAAATTATTCAATTATTTTACTATCTGTATAGACTCTTAGCCCTGAGAGTAGTCTTGTGTACTGTAGTGTCATGCAGTAAACTGTACCATGGTGTACCATAGTATAGTGTAACCATGGTGTACCATACTGTACCATGGTGTACCATAGTATAGTGTAAAATAGTGTAGTAGAATCTAGTATAGTTTGGAGTATGTAGTGGAATGTAGTATACTGTGGGGTAGCATAAACCTGAATTTAAATAGTATTTATTTACAGAGTTGTATTATGCCACACTTCCCTATTAAGTTTCATCTGTGTGTGAAACAATTCCGTTAACGAATGTTCTGAAGTGAAGTAAACTTTAACATATTTCCCCTGCTCAGGGAGTAGGGAGCAAAACACACTGGGGGCATGTCAGTGAGAACACAGTTAATGCACATAGCTCACTTCTAATGCACTTGTTATCTGAATTAGATGAGACAGACACAATTTCATGGGGATGGGGGAGAGGGGCAATGAATGGGATTGGGAAATGCTGGTGTAGTGTGATGATATATAGTATAGTGTGGTGTGCGGAGGGCTTTTGGACCAGCTTGCTGCACTCATCGGATTCTGTCCACAGACTGGAGTCTCTGACTGTGGGGATTGCAGTGTAGTATACTGTAGTATAGTGTACTGTAGTGTAGTATATTGTCATTGTGAGTGTGAAGCAGGCTCTAGGACCCAGCGCGCCTCTCGTCAGACTCTCTCCGCAGGCTGGAGTCTCTCGCTGTGGGGAGTGTAGTGTAGTATACTGTAGTGTAGTGTACTGTACTATACTGTAGTATATTGTCATTGTGAGTGTGAAGCAGGCTCTAGGTCTTAGCGCGCCTCTCTCGCCGGACTCTCTCCACAGGCTGGAGTCTCTAGCTGTGGGGAGTGTAGTGTAGTATACTGTAGTGTAGTGTACTGTACTATACTGTAGTATATTGTAATTGTGAGTGTGCAGTGGGCTCTAGGTCTCAGCGCGCGCTCTCGCCGGACTCTCACCGCAGGCTGGAGTCTTTCGCTGTGGGGAGTGTAGTGTAGTATACTGTAGTGTGGTGTACTGTACTAAACTGTAGTATATTGTCATTGTGAGTGTGCAGGGGGCTCTAGGACTCAGCGCGCCTCTCTCGCCGGACTCTCTCCGCAGGTTGGAGTATCTCACTGTGGGAAGTGAAGTGTAGTATATTGTAGTGTAGTGTACTGTACTATACTGCAGTATATTGTCATTGTGAGTGTGCAGTGGGCTCTAGGACTCAGCGCGCCTCTCTCGCCGGAGTCTCTCCGCAGGCTGGAGTTTCTCGCTGTGGGGAGTGAAGTGTAGTATACTGTAGTGTAGTGTACTATACAATGATGTACTGTACTGAAGTATATTGTCATTGTGAGTGTGCAGGGGGCTCTAGGTCTCAGCGCGCCTCTCTCACCGTCCTCTCTCAGCAGGCTGGAATCTCTCGCTGTGGGGAGTGCAGTTTAGTATACTGTAGTGTAGTGTAGTGTACTATACTGTAGTATATTGTCATTGTGAGTGTGCAGCGGGCTCTAGGACTCAGCGCGCCTTTCTCATCAGACTCTCTCTGCAGGCTGGAGTCTCTCGCTGTGAGGAGTGCAGTGTAGTATACTGTAGTGTATTGTACTGTACTATACTGTAGTATATTGTCATTGTGAGTGTGCAGGGGGCTCTAGGTCTCAGCGCACCTCTCTCACCAGACTCTCTCTGCAGGTTGGAGTCTCTCGCTGTGGGGAGTGCAGTGTAGTATACTGTAGTGTAGTGTAGAATACTATGGTGTACTGTACTGTACTGTAGAATATTGTCATTGTGAGTGTGCAGCGGGCTCTATAATTCAACTCGCCTCTCTCGTCAGACTCTCTCCGCAGGCTGGAGTCTCTTGCTGTGGGGAGTTCAGTGTAGTATACTATACTGT
>JAUCNO010000526.1:47722-50222 GCA_032353835.1 Enteromius viviparus | reverse complement strand
ACTTATTTGCTGATACATAATTATTTTATATTATAGTGTAAATAAGCACTTAAAAAATGTTATATATTCCTATAATATAAATATATAGGACATTTATTTAAATATTCTGAAATATTTTATACAGCTGTATTGATAAATATTTGTAATATCATTAATTATATTAGAAATTTATTTCCCAGGAAATTTGTGGAAAGATTAATTGGGTTCAATGCCAACATAAGCATTTATTATATTGCTATTATATAAATTAATAAATGCACTATATTTTTATATTTTACATAATTAAAAAAAAAAAAACATTTTCCAACACAAAATCTGGAGACTAATTGGGTTCAATGCTGAAAGAAAATTTCTGTATACATAAAAACAACAACAAAGAAATACACAGTTTGTGTGTGTATGGGTTCAACGGCAAAAGAAAAAGCTTGTGATTAATAACAAAACATGATTTTAATTTTACATTTTTTTTGCCAGCAGCAGTTATCATCTGAGGGCACACACACAGTCAGGGTGAGTGTTTGTGACTCTGAATGAGACCTTGAGCATGTGTGTGTGTGTGTGTGTGTGTGTTTACTGACCGAAGGCCGTGGGCACGAAGCTCTCTGTTAGTGCGTAACCTCTCCAGATCCTCCACATCCCGAAACAGGAAGAAGACGTCTTTACACTCGGGGTGTGTCTCAAACAACCTGTCACCAAGACAACAGACAATCACAACTCATTTCCTCTGTTCGGTTTTCATTTTTATTTAACTTCTTTTTTTTCTTCTTCTAAATTTCTAAAAAAAATTACATTTTATTTTTTAAGTCTTAGTTTTTATTTTAGTACATTCTAGTAAACAAAAATAAGAAATCTTGCCTTTACAGCCAGCTGGAATTTAATGTAATTTTAAAACTAAAGATAAAGTTTATTTTATGATGATCAAGCGTATTCAGGAGGAGCACACACAAACCAATCTCCTTATAACTGATAACCCCGCGAATCTCTCCTCCTTAACCTTAAATACCGCTCTCTCCCTGTCCTCGTCTCTGCGTTTTTTGTCTCAGGGCTGTTTCTCCGCGAGCCGGGCAGCACCGCAGTTTTCACCGCCGCTAAACTTAGCTTGCTTTCTGCTTCGGCCCAAACACTCTCGCGGTCTCCAGTCTACGAGAACGCCTCATCGAGATAGGAGGAGGAGAGATTCGCGGGGTTATCAGTAATAAGGAGATTGGTGGCAGCGTGCTCCTCCTGAAATATGATTAATAGCATGATTGCCCGCCACGGTCCTCTCCGACCATAATTTTCTGCTCCTGGCCTCTCTCTTGCCTTGTACTACCTGCTGCCTGTCCTCTCTCCGGCCTCGCTCTGCCTGCCCGCTTGGCCCCCTGGCCATTTCGCCTGCCGCCGGCCTCTCTATGGCCTGCATTGCCTGCCACGGCCCTCTCTGGCCATATTTCTGCTGCCTGGCCTCTCTCTGGCCCTGCCTCTCTTCATGCCTTCGCCTCCCCTAGTCTTCCCCCACCTACCCCGCTCCCCCTAACCCCAGTTCTCTCCCTAGGCTCCCGTCCCCTCCGTTGCGGTCCGGGGACCACAAAGGCGATTCCCAAAGGTCAAGGGTCCCGCCGGAAATGGTCGTCTTTACCTCACCCCGACCCCAACGGAAGGTTCTCTTCACTTCCTGCCAGAGGTCCTAAACTTCTAGCCCTGCGTCCAGCTCATCTCAGGCTTTTTTTGGGGGTGCTTGTTTGGCGCTGTACGCACTCTACGGCTTTTTGGGGGGCACGCGGGGACCAGGCTGGGCTCCGAGCATCTGTTAACCCTAGCCTCCTAGAGGGTTAAACTTCCTAGGGCTCGGAGGCCGCCGGGCTCCCTGCCTGTCCCCCGGACAGTTCGTGGGAACTAGTGAAATATTCATATTCATATATTTTCATATTCAACATAGAATAAAAAAAAAGTATTTAACTTTTTATCTTTTTCTCTGTTCATCGAGACAAGACATAATACAGAAAGACTGTGAATGCATGTCACGGCACATGTGCTGCTTTGTAATCATCTACTAAGACTTCTCAAAATTCATAACATACATTTGTCAGCAGCGAGAACATCTGCTGCTGAAGTGAAAGATTATTTATGAGAAATTACGTTGTTGAAGAAAGGAAGACGCTGCAGTTTTGTCTGTGGAAACAGCTGTTCTGATGAAGAGGAGGATCATTCAAACTCAATGTCCTTCTCTTCACTAACTTTAAAAAAGGTCATATGACGGGATTTCAAGTTATCTTTCTCTGTGGAGTGTTCTGAGCTGTTAGAGCAGAGATAAGATCCCTGAAGCTGCAAAGATTAAAGTTTTAAAACCACAGAGATTTTCTTTATAAAAGTTATGATTTGTCTACACCCCTCAAAACAGCTTGTTTAAACATCACTGTGGGGGGATGTTTTCATAACACCGCCCAGAAAGAAAGAAGGCGGAGCTATGATTCTGTCTGTAGTGTTGCTGCGGGCGCCATGTTCTGGAGACGCTGTGTGT
>JAUCNO010000526.1:14431-36877 GCA_032353835.1 Enteromius viviparus | reverse complement strand
TGTGCTGAACACACTCCAATATTTGTGTTCAGCTGTTCTGGAACAGTGTTGAAACACAACTTAACACTGATTTCTAGCTGTGTTCTCTTTTGGAAGCACAAACAAAGTAGTTTCACTTTCACAGCATCTCCAGAACATGGAGCCCGCAGCAACACTACAGCCAGAATAATAGCTCCGCCTTCTTTCTTTCTGGAAACATTTGGTGGTGTTTGAAAATAAACCCACTCTGTGACGGAGAGAAGTGGGGCGTGATTAAACGAGTCGTTTTAGGAGAGTGTGGACAAGTCATAACTTTTATTAAGAATATCTAATATTTGATCAGCTGTTTAACTCTGACGGCACCCATTCAATGCAAGTGTAGGAATGCTACATTTCTCTAGATCTGATGAAGAAACTAATTCATCTACATCTTGAATGGACTTTGTAAACTAACCTAAAAACACAATGCAACACACTGCATTGTGTGCATCCTGACTCATTATTTGACTACGTTTAGAGTTGTTTAAACAAAGCGGGTTCTATGCAAATACCTGTGTTTATTTCTAATTAAACATGCACTTTGTGTCGACACAATGCACTACTGTCTGAAACTCCTCCAGCACACGGTTATATAAAATATTTCATGCAACATCAATCTCCATCTCAGTGTGCATCGTCTGACTCTCAGAACTCACTAATCTCACTCATCTTCTGCAAATTCCCGTTAAATTCCTTTTCTTTACGAGCTGTTTAGAGATGGTGGGATAAGACATCTTCCCATCTGAACACCCAGTGAGCTCTTTAAACAAACATCACACACACACACACACACACACACACCGGGTGCACATGGACCTGCACCAGCTGCCTAATTGGTCAATGATTGTTTCCTGAAGAAAAGCAGAAACACATTTCATGCAGCTTCCCTCTTCACATGCACCTCAAACAAACACACTTTAATATAGACATCATGTGAGCTGGAGCCTCCGGACTCTGCCTGATTATTATGCTTATTTATCTTGGGAACAATCCAAATTCATAAATGTTACATAAAGGTTCCACTTTTTGAAAAATTCCCAACTAGTACAGAATGTGAAGGGTTTAAAAATAAAGTCATTTTCCACTGCCTTTATAAACTTCAATCTATATTAAGCAAAGAACATAATTGAAAATCAAAACAATAACCAAAAAAAGTAACAAAACATACCAAAGTAGCACTGTTTTCTCAGACATGGAACATTAATATCATGTTTTAATATGTACTTTCGTATGCTTCGAGTACCTTGAAATAACATGAAATGCATATTTGGAAATCATTTAGTAAGATGGTTGTTAAAATATTCACGATTGACCAATTTATATAAGTTACATAAGATATAAGTCACTTACAGTTTATTTTACATATAAAATTTAAAAAATTAGAAAATAAATAAATAAAAAAGGCCAAATATCGTCCAATACATTGGACTAGACAACAATAAAATTGATTATATTAAAAATGAATAATTAAAAAATTAATTAAATGTTTTGAAAAATGTCCAATGTAATAATTAAAAAAGCCAAATGCTGGCTGATATTTTTACCTATTTATTTTATATAAAATTTACAAAATTAAAAATAAATCATTTAAACAATCAGCCAAACAGAAATCTGAATCAAAAATCTGATGCAATAAAAAAAGCCAAATATTCAGTGTTATACACTTCGTTCAACCAGGATTATAAAATACTAACAAGTGCATAAAGTGTACCTAAATCCCATATTACTCGCATAGAACTTTCCTAAAAATGCATATAGTACCTACTAATTTTCCTAGAAGGGTTTAAACTTGAACCCTTTCAAGGCCCTTAGATTCAGGCCTGGAGCTCCATCTCAAAGGACAGACAAAGAGCTTCTTCTTGCAGATCCATAAACCTCTCGGCTCAGGATTCAGCGTTCAGCTGTTAAACTTCTACTTGGACAAATAACTCCAGAAACGCTGTTCCCTTGGGTTCTTTTAACCCTGACAAGGTCAAAGTAAAACACTGACCCCGTCTAAAAACTTCTAGCGTGTCCGATTACGCCCGTGAAGCCCAGAGCGTGAACTGTGAGAGTTTGCAGCGCTGGGAAACTGAATGAATGGAGAATGAAAGTAAATGACTGTGACAATCAAGTTACACGACTAATAAACTCTCAGGTGAGTAAATAATTAGTGGCTCACTGATGTGTTTTAGTGATCAGTGACGAAGGTGTTTGATTCACTAACAAACTGGACAGAAATATCCAAGCTTTTTTTTTTTACCAGGGAATAAAAATAAAAATCTAATTGTAATTTTTTCTAAAGCTGCAACTGTGAGGGAGTTAATGTCTTGCACTCTAAAGTTTCCATGACTTTTAGGATTTCATTAGTTTCCATAACTTTTCCAGTCCTGGAAAACACAATCCCGTATATTTCCAAGTTTTCCACACTTGTGGAAAATGCTGCAAAGTGTCGTCATCCATAACCACAAATATGCAAAATAAATGCTTTCACTGTACCAACACAAGCATTATTTAGGGGTCATATATAACAGATGAAACGCAAGATTGTTTCACTAAATCAACACCTCATCATTTGTTAATCAAAGTGCTATAAGTCTTAACCTGGACAAAGTTCAGGCGCCTTAGACAAATACTCTTTACAAAGTACACAGACTTCATAAGAGACACTTGCAACACCTTGAGATGAATGAAACTGGCAAAAAAATAAACCACTGATGAATGCAGACCATCCATAGACCAAATAAATAACGTTATCAGTTTATATCTGCATGCATGCATGTGGTTTTAATGCAAGTTTAACAGCAACTTTAAAGGCGACAGAGTGGGTTTTAAAGGACAATGCTTTAGAAAACCATCTGCTATAAAGAAACAAGAAAACAAAACAAAAAAATTGTGATGAAAGTAACGATTAAATTAGCAAAGCAAAGAAACAAATGATGATTTTGATGTTTTAAAGATGTTTTGCATTAAATTAGTTCTGATAAGCCTATCTGTATCGTATCTTAATTTCATTCACTAAAGGTCATTGTGATATGGTTTACATTTTAGGTAAAAAAAACCTTATTGTTATTAATAACAACATGCGACGTACTTCCAGCAACGTATTTTCAGCAAAACAAGACACGAGGACGCAAAACTTCCTTAAACAACGTACACACAGAGTATCTTTAAAAACTAAAAAACCCCACTTCTAACAGATTTAGCTGTCTAATTGTGATGTAATTTCTTTACGCGTTTATGCACCACCATGCAGTCTTTAAACGGAGACTTACCGACTGTGTTCCTCGTTATTGACGTCGTTTGCAGTTCATTCGCACCTCACAGACATTTATATGTATTATTTTCGCCGGCTGCAGGTCTGAGAGGCTCAGTACGATCATCTCATATTCAGCTCCACTGGCACTGACTGACTTCAGTCTGAACTCAAACACCGCTGCATTAAACCTCAGAAACTCTTGGGACTCCAGATGGGCGGGGCTTAGCGACACAAACTTCTTGTAAAAGTCGAAACAAAAATATTTAAATTTTCTAATATTCACCTCGCCGTTTTAAGTAAATACATGTCAACAATTCTAGTGCTTTTGTTCAGCTGCAAATTGTTATTAAATGACAAAGCAAACGCGTGACGTATAACATGTTACTTTTCTCAGCGCTGTCACGATGGACCAATCACAACCACACTTTTCTTTAATATATGTTAAGATATTTGTATTTGTTAATATGTGTATATTTCTTAAATATATTTATTTAAATAACTATTTTCCAAGAGTACAAAAATAAGAATAGAAACTCTTTCTCTATTAATGCCCAAGTCTACATACTTTAAATGTTTTCTTCCAGCAAGACATTTATCTTTAAACAAAGAACGAGAACATTAACACTTCAATTTCGTCAATGGTTTTTTCAACGCAGTTTATTAATACTAAGAATAAAAGTTCAACGCTTTTGTTTACATAACGGCAATAACGGCGGAGTGACGTTATATGTGTTACTTTTCTCAGCGCTGATCAAGATGGACCAATCACAGTAGACTATGATTACATCTTAGATTGCACGGGTTGAGAGAAGCCGTCTTTTTAGGGATTTCTATGCGTGTATGAGGTAAGATATGCGAGAGCCTTAATATATACACAAAAATGACGCCCTGAGATTGTGTGTAGGGCTTTAACGACTTTCACAAACTCAGAAAATCTTTAAAAAAACAAAAAAACTGAAAGGTTGTTTGCACCTTAAAACTCGCTAAAACACGGTCTCCCGTTTGTTTTGTTGTTGCTAATCTAACTAAACTAACGTATACATTTAAACCCAAACTTTTAATAACACTACTCTTCTCACTGAAGAGCAGAAATGATGAGGACTTGTAGATTTTCTTTTTTGAATAAATGGCGCCATCTGCTGTGAAATAAAAGGTAGTTTTTAAAGTAAAATAATATAATCAGGTAAAAACATCCACACAGTCTGTACATATTAGTTTTATTGAGACTGTCTATGATTAATAGTTTAGACGTCAGGCAGGTTTTCGATACACATAAAAAAGTCTATGTACAAAATTTGCATTGTGTGTGTGTGTGTGTGGGGGGGGGGGGTTATGATTTTTCATAAATTTCATTTCTAAATCCAAAATATTAGTTTACTAAAAAAAAAAAATACATATATAATAAAAAAGAACATAAAACAATAAAGGACAATAAAACTTGTAATGTAGCTAATAAGAAAACAAAACATGAGTTTACACAACAAAGAGCCATAAATCAATATCTCATATCTCAAACTAAAATATAAAACTAATTTCTAGATAGTAATGCAATGTTTACATGGCTTTAAAATTAACCAATGAGAGGCAGCATTTCAAATAAAAACAAAAAACTATCCAGTCTTTGCAAAATAAAAGTACATGGCTCATGAATCTTGATTTAGTTTTTTTGTTGTCATAAAAACTGGCTTTATCATTTGCTATTGCAACACATATTCAACCCTGAGCAAAATCCAACACGCTAATATATATATATAGGACAGAAAAAAGAAAAGTGAAAAACCCGCTGGTAATAAAAGTTGTTTCAAACGTAAAACAAGCAAATCAAACAACCTCTTTGCACATTTACCAGCCTGTCTACTCCAAACGAACGACTGAAGAAATCAATCAAATAGCTATTGCATACACAAATTCATTTTTCACATCACGCTCCAGCAGTAAGGATAGATGTCCTGTTAAACTGAGTTAATGCTCATATGGGTTTGGTTGTGCTGTTGTAGACCAGTTTCTCTGAATCCTCGTAGGCGTGAACATGACCGCCGTTAACGGCCACGCGCTGATGTTTGTTTTTGCGCTTCTTTCCCTTCAGGAGGCAACATGCGATAACAATCAGCAGGATGATGATGGCTAAGCCCAGGAGGACGGCGATCACGATGGCAGCTGAACAGAGACATGACAGTCACGTTACATTAATGCATCTGGATATGTCAGCAGAGTCAAACAAAGGTACGACAGCAGACTAGAAACTACTGCACAAGGAAAAAAAGGTGCAAGGTGCATTTTTTTTGTCATTTAGTGATACTAGTGCATAGAAGAATTACATTATTAGAAAATAAAACTATATTACACAAGCCAGAGCAGGGTTATAAACTGTATTTTTATATATATATATATATATATATATATAAAATTACGGTAATATGTAATGCTGTCAAACTAAATAAAAAATAAAATGCATCCGTTTTATTAATTTCTATTTTTATATATTGTATAATTTTATATTATCAAATAATATTATGTACAATATCACTATTGCTGTCAAATAATACATTGCAATTTATTGCATCCAAAATAAGTTTTTGTTTACATAATGTGTGTGTGCTGTATATTTATTACAATTACAATTAAATTACAATTGTCAATTAATCACAATTAAATAGTTTGACAGCACTAGTAATATTGTATATTATATTATTTAATAATAATATAACATTATACAACATAATACAATGATAATCCAATTTTCCCATTTCATTCATGTTGTTGTCATAAAACGTTTTTATAGTTTTTATTAATTTTATTTTAAAATTTAGTAGAAATAATAACTAGATTTGTACATTTTCTGGAACAAGAAAAAAATGGGGTGTTATAATGGTTGCTAGAGTGACCCAAAAGTTATTATATTAAAATATAAACAATAATGGTATCTCAATAATACTAAAATAACCATAAAAGAGACACAGAGCAACAGTTCACAATACTCAATGAATCAACATTCATCCTTTACAGGAAAGCATGCCAGGAATGAGATTTCTGCTGTGTGTTACCTGTATCGTCCTTGCTCTCTAGCTTCTGAAACTGAGCTCGTCTGGCAAACACATCAGACTCTGGAAGAAAATAAACACAACTTCATGATTTGCAGAAGAAACCTCAGTTTCCAGTCTTATGCAAACAACGAAAAACTCAAATCCAAGGCTTTTAGATAGAGATGCACAAATAAAATAAAACCACATATAAACCCTCACAGCATGCTGACTTTGACTGAAGCTTAATTCAATTAATATCAGTGTTGAAAGCCCATGGTTCTTCATCCCAAGATTATAAAGACTTAGTGATTATCTTCACAATAACATTACGATCACTAATAATAATCCTACTACAGTTAAACCTACCAGACACTCCACTGCACGACTCCATGCACTTCTCTTCCGTGTCGAAGCGGTTTCCATTCCCATCACAGCCACCGTAGTTGAAGCGGTTACAACGCTTTTCGTACGGATTGTAGTAAAAGTTCGTAAAACTTGCGCGACAGGGTCCTGTTACCGGCGGCTCCACACAATGAACTGGAAGATTCAAGACATCGCTGATTAATTCATTTGAATAATTAATAATTTAATAATGAATATAATATAAAAAAAAAGCTAACCTTACTTTTGTATTCAAGCTTTTCCAAATACAATTACAATCAATACATTTTTATAAGGATATATAGTCTTTTTGCCCATAACCAAAAATTAAATACAGCTTTTTGAGATAGATTCATAATGAAAAATATATTTATAAAAATATTTATTTTAGGTTTGCATATATCATAAAAAATAAATATAAAAAAAATACAATGAGTTTTAAAAGATAGAGTTATAATCAATATTCAGTTTGCAAAAACCATAACAGAAAATGCAAGTTTTTAAAGATAAAAATGGTAAAAAATATATTAAAAAAATTTATGAAAATGAAATAGAAAATAAATACAGTGTTGAGTATAATAAATCATATTTAAAAAATATATTTTAGTTTTTCCACAAAATGTAAAATAAAAATATCTGAAATGTATTTATAGTTTGGGTTTGCATAAAGCAAAATAAAAATGAAATGCATTTATTAGTTTTTCCAAGATAAAACTATAATCAATAAATACAAATAGTGCTGTCAAACGATTAATTGCATCCAAAAAAATAAATAGTTTGCATAATTAATATATATATATATATATGTGTGTGTGTGTGTGTGTGTACTGTTTATATATTTATTAATATATATATAAACAGAACATAATTTTCTTGCACTGATTTAAAATGTAACGTTAAAAATATGAAATAGAAATTTGCTTTTGCACCTTTGCTTTTGTCCACAGGAATATCCAGCAATCGACGGAACTTAGTGTCCACTGAACAGAAAGCCAAAAAAAAAAAAATATATATATATATATATATATCTCAATCAGTTTAATCATGCATAAAACAAACAACATTTAAAGGTAAAGTTTATAAAATAAATAAATTCTGTCATCATTTACGCTTTTCAGATCAAAAGTGACAATAAAGCAGCAAAAAGGGATTTCATATAAGACTTCAAGTCAAACAGGTGTCAGTAAAAGATGCCAGAATGATTATATTTGAATGAATTATTATTTTTATTACTACTAAGATAATGTATGTATTGTGTATTTTTACGTTTGGAGCACTCAGCCTCATCTGAACCGTCGGTGCATTGCGTTTCTCCGTCACACTCCAACTCTTTCTCGATGCAGCATTTATTTGAACACGAGAAATGTTCTGGACCGCAAGCCTCACCACACTGCTCACCTGAAAGAGGATTTCACCTGTAAATGCCTACAAGGACTATTCTAGACAATAATTCTAATTAAATCAGCAGCAATCATAGACTTACTATGATCGTGGATGGGACCGAGTCGTCCAGAATGTGGCTTAGACAAAGCTGCAAGAAGAAAATATTTATTCAGGTCAAACAGCAGCACCTAAAATGTTACTGCAATTAAATTCAATTAGACAATGAAGTATGAAATAAAGTCTAATGTTAAATTTAACAGGCAATGCATGTTTTAATGCAGTTTCATATAAAGAAATGGACTAAAATATCTAACACGATTCAGTTTAACCATCATCTGGTTTATTTTGCGAGAAGCAGAACCCGAAGCCTCATGACTGTAAACCCAAACAGCATCCATTTAAACACATAATAATAAATCGTCTTTCCTCATTCGTATGTTGCTGCTAAATAAATAAAAATTTTAGGTCAAAATAGGGTTATGTTTTCATAAAGAGAGTCATTTTTACATTATTGACTTGGAGAAAAAGTCACAATAAGTATATCAAAAACCTATAAAATGATAAAAGTTATTTTGTATTACATGCCTATAGTATAACATGTTTCACACTTGTTCAAATAAAACATATAATACACGTTTTGCACGATGGAACACTTGCAGAATATATTTTAATATATATATATATATATATATATATAAAATTATATTAGTGCCATCACATGATTAATCACATCCAATCACATACATATTGTGTATATACTTTTATATAAATATACATGCATGCCATTTAAGAAAAATATGTTATGTTAATAAATTAATTATATTTATATATGACAAACTATTTAATTATATGCTGTTTGTATTTACATATACATAATAAATATACACAACACATAATAAATCATTTGGTGTCACTAAATAACATGTGATTTTACTTAAAACATAGAATAATATAACAGATTATATATTAATAATATATTTATATAAAAAAATGTATTTGTTCTAATTTACTGTCACAAATAATTTTAACCATCTGGTTTATTTCGCTAGAAAAAAAATACCAAGACTGGCAACAATTTAAATAAAATGTATGATATATTTATACAAAGCATCTGATTCTTCATTTAGCACACTCTCTGGATGAAAGCATTTGCTAAATTAACGAAGATAAATGTATTTAAGTTGAATTGGATTAGATTTTAATAAAGATTTAATTTTACAATATTAACTATATTATAAACCCATAAAAGAGATTTTGCATTACCTACTTCATTTAATAAATTAGATGCTTGTTTTTTTTGCACTATGACATTAATGCGTGATTAAGTTATGCACTTGTGAGCGTGACGGGAGAAATCTCAATACCTGAAACTTTGTCACAAGCGTTCTGACATTCGTTGAGTGCCAGGTAGTTGTTGCGGTTCGGTTTGCAGCCTCCAAACTTGAACTGCTCACATTTCTCTGTGGCGGCGTTGTAATGCCAGCGAGGAAAAGACCCTCGACACGGACCCTCCTTCTTCGGCACCAGACAGTGATCTGATGGGAAGAAAAACAGCCATTTTAGTCACAACAACTGTTACGCTTTTATTTACTCTTCCAGACAGACATAAATCACTAAAGTAATATGTCATTTGCGTGCAATACTATTTAAACATGCGTTGGTGCTGATGCTTTTGTAATATGCCATGACAAATTGCATGAGAAGTTTTGCGAGCCTCTGCGATTAAGTGATTACATTTTAGAAGTATAAATGAAACCATTTCACAGAGAGTGTGCAAAACACATGACAACAACATTAGAGCATCACTGCAATTAATGTCAGCATCCAAGGTCACATCAGTGCAAGTATTTCTATGGGAACTCTAATTAAAGCTTCATTACTTGAATAATACACTCATGAGAGGTTTAAGTCTTGATTAACAGCATGCAAATACAAATATAACGTCAACTCAGTGAAATAATACATGCGGTGATAGGTCACGAATGGGATTCTGAGGACCTTGATTTCTTTTGAAATAATTAAAAGGGAGTCGTTAGACTTCAATCAAATCACAGGATGGACTAGTATCTGTGAATATTAGCAGCAAAAGTAGATTTAAATATGAATCCTCTGTTAATGAATGGTTTGTTTACTACACATACGCATGACGCTCGCATGTTTTCAGTGACTGACGACTAAATGAGGACAAAGACACATGAACAAACATCTCCAGAACTGCTCTGAGAGCATTTTACCATCGGATTGGAGTAAAACTAGCGTCATATCACATACACAGAACTGTAACGTATTCACGGCAACACGTCAAAATAAAAGTCTGGTTAATCTGAAGGCATTATGCCTGTTACTATTTTTCAGCAGACTGTACACATATCCCACTACAACTACTACTAGCTTACTGAAACGACACAAACACAGCTTGTTTGCAGGAATAATCACACAACATTTCCTCCATGTTTTAATTTTAATGGTAAATTCCCTTTGCCAAAAATAAAGTTTGTGTAATTTGTAATAATTAAACGATAAATGAAATTAAAGTTTTATGCCTTTATTTGATAACCAGAGAAAAATAATAATTTTAAGATATTCATAAGATTCTACTTTAAGACAAAATTTCATATATTAAGTTGTTTTATGCAGTCAAATAATTAGACATGTCAAAACACGTGTAAAATATGGTGAAAAAAAATAAAAGAAATTTAATTTTTGTAAAAGTGTAACTGTAAACACGTCATTATTTAGAATAATAAGAAATTAACTATTAAAAAGGAGAAGAGAAAAATAAAACAGATTTAATAGGGCCCTACATTCCTGAATGCATTTTATAGTTCATTCCCATACTTTACGTCTCTTGTACATAACAGCGTGAACACATGAACTATGTGAAATATGAACACTCATTCAAACAGAAAACTGAAACTATCAATTATATTACACAAGGCCAAACATGAAAGACCACATGTGCCATGCTGTTGATTTATCAGTGTCTCGTCCCTTAGAATCTATATGAATACATATATATTGTAAGTTTAGTTCTGTATGTGTAAAGATATACAGATATTTTTGTGTCACTGACTGAATTATTTTCTATCTGCATGTCACAGATGCTGCTGATAAACATGCAGCCTTGGAAAAACATTCATTCATATTTAATGCATTTTAAATGTCAAGTGAGCTTCATCAACGAAGAAACAAACACTGGGCTTTGAACACGAGGCGGCAAAACCAAACTCTATAAATAATGCAAATGTGACATGATTAATTCAAATGGAAACAGTGTCATCTGTTCAGCATCAGCATTTGTCTTTTATCTCGTATGGATTTTAGATTTACATTTGACAGCTAGTACAGATGTGTCTCACAAATGCTCATTGACGAGAACAACCTCATTCTCTGCGAAACTCACCGCAAAACCTGCCACGCCAGTTTCAAGAAACACTTGACAAAATGGCCACTCGCTGCTCAAGAGGTTTCCTGTTTCTACCAAGAGCTCTATTAAAACTCCATTAATACTTCCATTAAAAATAAATCATTAATCTGCTGCTGACATTAGCTTAAAAGTACGAGGAAAAATTCAGTTTGTAGAAAACAGAAAAGCAGGGTTAACAGAATACAACTATTTATGCGTAGAAGTCTGACAAATCCTGGTAAATGATAATCTGTGTATTCTTAAAGTCGCTTCAAAACCTGTTAGACCAGAACTCATCTCAGGTCAGCAGTGCATGTGCATTTTATCATGATAAATCAGATTAAATGACTAAGAAACATCAGAGAACATGACCTATTACTTTAATGAGGCTGTTGCTTTTAATATCATAATGACTCATACTGAAAAGAACATGCACGGTTTGTCAGGGTTTTTGACCCACTTATGTGCATCTGTTTATAAGCTGAAAATCAAAAGGAAGCAACAAATCCTGAAATCAATACCAAAATACAAGCAATTTTTAAAAGGTCTTTCAACACAGCAGAAGGGTTAAAAGTGAATGAATAAATGAAGTTAACACAAAACGTGTGTTTTCATGTACTCACGCAGCGACTGTTCTGGCGTCAGGACCAAAATGGACACCTCGGCCGATCCCGTCTGATCAGCGGCATCTGTGACCGTGAGTCTGAACTTATACTTCCCAGGAGAAAGATTGGAGACGGTCACTGAATCCTTAAATGGCCCTTTCTAATAAAAACAAAGTAAAATTCTATTGTACATTAAAGAAAAAAGGCTTGAAGCCCTATGCATGATAAATTATTTTGAATGCATTAATTATGCACTGTAATGCACCATATAACACAATGCATGACCTCAGGAATAATTATAACCACGGTTATATAATAAGATTTATACAGAATTTCTTTCTTGTTACACCTTTACTTGAAGCTTTTATACAAAGCATTTTACCTTCTATTGTATTATTGCTAGTGCTGTCATGTTAACTTAAATAATTAGTTATTAAAAATAACAATTAAAATATATAAACGCAGTTAACACACATCATCTAACAGTGGATACATTTGATGATGTCCATAAATGCAGTTATGCCCTGTGATTCCAGATACTGGTGTAAAAATGCTCCTGTATGAGTTTTTGTCTTATATTTGCAACATAAGTGATGTCACACAAGCAACGAGAGCAATAGCACACGACTGCCAATGCAATTTCATACAACAGTTCAGTAAAGAGTTAATACTAAATATATTAAAAATATCAGCAGACTAATGTGTGTCTCTGAGCTACACAGCAGCGTTTCGTTTCTGAATGGATCCATGTTTTGAACGAATCAATTTCTGAATGAATGAAGACATTTAGTAGAAAAACAGCTCACCCAAGAAATGTAATGATGTCATCATTTACTCAAACCTGAATGACTATGTTTTGTGAAACATAAAAGAAGGTATTTTGAAGACTTGGCAACAAAGCTGTTTTGGTAACCTATGACTTCCATTGCATCAACAACAACGAAATAAAGGACTCTCAAATGATGTTGCTTTTATTTTCCCACAGTCAAGTAAAATAGACTATTTCCTTCTAAAGCTACTATTTGTAACCTTTACTTAATACTTTCACATTTAACACAAAAATTGCTTTAAATAATCTTATAGGAGTATTTTTAGAGCCAAATGTAATTTGTGATTAATTAATTGAAACAAAAAAAAAAAAAATCTATTGATAGACCTAATTATAATATATTTCCATACTTATCTATTCATTTAAAATAATAGCGGTAACACTTTACTTGAAGATTTTACATTTAATGCATTATAAAATATTTAAATGCATTAAATAAATACTTAAAATATTTGTAATGCTTAATTATAATATACAAATATTCATATTTTTATTGTTACATTTTTAGAAAATATAAATGTATTAAAATTAATGAACAGCCAACTTCTATCAATATCAGAAACACTTTTCTTGAAGCCTTTATATATATCATTTTTGCATTACATAAATTACAATCACATTACTTAAAAAAAATAGCTATTTCCTTATAATATTGCACCGTATGAGCTCATGAATAATGTATTTTAAACACACTTACATTATAATACATATCAAATCTTTGTTACACTTAATATATAAAGCATTAGAAAAGTATTTTAATGCATTAATTATATTAAGATACTTATCTATTCTTTGTTATACCTTTAGAAGAAAAAACTCAACCAGCTCAACCTTGTTACACATTATAATTCATATAAACATAATTATACATATGTAGCAAGTGTAACCTGGAAAATGCATTACTATTATTTTATACTTTTATTATAACTACTTATGAAAATATAATATACATTATGAATACTTTTATAATGTCTTAGACATAAAGGCTTCAAATAAAAAGGAAAACCATTTGTTTTATGGATTTTTGGAAATTCTTATTCTAATAATGAACCTGGACCCACCGTCATAACTGCTGACGAGTCTCCAGACAGCTTTTCCCACTCATATTTTACTATCTCCTTATCGTCTTTGCTCTCAACGCCGTTCAGTATCACATCTTCTTGGGGTTGAACGACTCTGTCCTGCCCGGCCACTGCAATCGGAGGTTTGTCCTCCACGTCTGCAAGAAATAAAAACACTGCAGCAATGAAACATTATGCAATTTAAAAACAATAACGGTGGGAATTGCACAAGAAGCCAAGAATGATAGCGAGTGAGCATGCCAGAGCTCATGAGAAAATAATGCAAGATGGATCTTGTATACTGAAGATCAGTTGATTGGGTGAGACAGAAGTATTATTGAAGTCCCTGAGACATGCAAAGGGAAATGGTAGCTCGAGACACTAAAACGAAATAAGTTATAGAGTAAATACCAGGGGCGCCGAAACAACAGCAACATTTTCGTGTTTCTACATTCAGCGCATGGATAGTCTTTAGTCACTTACTTGAAGCTCAACTAACAATGAGCTTTACTTTAGTGACAATATTTATTAATATTTTTGTTAATTTAAATAGAATTATTTGTTGTTACATCAAGTAGTGCTGTCAAACGATAAATTGCACCCAAAATAAATGTTTTTGCTAACATATGTGTGCATACTGTATTTATTATGTGTGTGTGTGTGTATATATATATATATACACACTTAACAAAAACTTTTATTTTGGATGTGATTAATCGTTTGTCAACACCAAGTTCATATCAGCTCAGATTCATTTAAAATATACACTACTTTTAATTTTAAAAATGTATGAAAAAAAATGTTAAATTGACATTATTTGGATTATTAAATGCTATTTTAAGAAGTATTTTTAGAAGTATTTGCAATTTTATTAATTTTTTGAATTTGCTCTATCATTTCCATTTTTATTTTTATTTGTTACATTTTGTTGTGCATTTTTGCCCATTTATTATTATTAAATATTTATTTTGCATTTTTATTCTTTTTTTATTTTAGTTGTTTTTGTCAAAACAAATTACACTAATTAATTAATTAATTAATTTTTTAAAAAATTAATTATATTTTCCTTTGTTTTTTTGTTATTTTAGTATCCATCTTCTCAAACTATTCCTACGCCCCTGGTTACTACGACCGGCTAAAATATGAACAATAACACTCTTCTGAAGGTTTCAGCAGGTCTGGACATGCATGAGTATTTCCAGGAGTACTTCCTCCTCAGTTTTAAAACAAATCCTGAATATACTCATTTTTTAATTAACTGTAAAAAACCACACCAGACATCTACAACAGACTTCTACACACGTTTAAGATAATTTCCCTTACCTTGCACCTGTGGAGCAACGTAATCTTAAAAAAAAAATAGATTTCAAAACACAGCTGTCAACTAAAAAGAGAAAAAAAGCAAGGTCTTTTAACATCTCCAGACACTGAATTTCCTCTTACCTGAAATCTTTTGCTCAAGGTAATCTTTAAAAACAGATATGAGTAGGTAGTTGCTGAAGCCATCCTTCTTCACAAAGCGACAGACTTTCTTCTGTTTGTACAAGCAGTTGAAGATGAAGCACGAGTTGATGCTTTTGGGATCTTGTCCGTGTTCAATCAGAGCCAGGTTACAGTTTGGATCATTACAGCAGGCCAGAACACAGTCTTCAGTCCGAGACACTTGAGGAGAGCTCAGGAACGTGGCTCCTTCCTTCACAGACTCATCTACGTCCAACACAAAATCCTCTTTTCCATGACTAAACTTATCCATGCATTTCCCGTCCTCCTGAGCCTCTGATGGATCTGCATGGATGAGCAGAACCACTGCGGTCCAGAAGAACCAGCGCCGAGCCGGAGTCATTCTCCGAAATCCTGTATAAATGATTCAAGACCAATCTGAAAAGAGGAGACTTTAAACATTACAAACAACAAACAGAACGTATATATAGAGGCTAAGATGAATCACTGACACACAAAGAATCAAAAAGGTCATTCTCAAAAGTACAAAAGCCTGTTGTAAATGATTCAAAAGCAATCTGAGAACTTTGAAATATATGCATATTATACGGATATTAATCATTCTATGCATAAAGTAATATAACTGGTAATCCAATGATTAAATAAATTATTAAAAAGAAACAAAACCTCAAGTTAAAATCCTTTATAAATTATTCATAATGCGCATGAAAAAATTGATTTTAGATAAAAATACATTTATTTTTAGTCATTCTACTAGCTATATTTATTTTTAAGTTATAAATACATTTATAAAAAATGAAAAGTAAAATAACAATGATTTAAGACATCTGAATAGTAAGCGAAAAAACACTAAAACATCCAAATAATACATTTATAAAACACAGTCTATGCATGAAAATAAAAAATAAATCTTTACATAAGTCATTAATTAAATATATATTCATATATATATTTTAATTTATATAGCTGGCAGAATGATAAGATCCTTAATGAAAAAAGTCATAGGCAAATCTATATAACTTCTAAATATTTATAGTATAAATAATGACTAATTACAAAAAATAATTCATAAAGTCTTTCTCCTCTGGAAAATTACAGGTCTTTATTTTTACGAACAGATAAACTGGGCCACTGTTATTGAGATGACTGCCAAACTGTGGGTAAAAAGATTACACCAGCTTATTAATATACCATATCACAATTTAATAATGTATAAATGATCTAATAATCTACAAAGAAAAAAAAACTCACACCACAGTCGTTTTAGTAAAATGTTCACAATCTATACAAAATGACTCGACCAATAAAGTCCATTAAAAAAGGTCAAGTCTAAGACGAAGAGAAAACTTTACACAACATCAGTAAAATAGGAAATACATGTCGTTCATACACTCGACAGACACAAAATCGAAACCTTTCTAGCACAGTCATATTAAACATTTCTGCTTTACTCAGACATAAACATTACAGGCCCTCGAGTGAAACGCAGCAGATATTGGGTTTTGCCCTCGCCAGTGAAACACGTAAAATAGAAATATTTCATATTCTTACCTATTAAACAGCTCTAGAAGTGTTCGTCTCACTAACCAGACATAAATTGTCGTTTCAAGCCAAAATTCTATGGAAATGCGTCGTCGATTCCAAGTAAAACTGCGGCAGTCAGATCCGGAGCTTCAGGTGTGTCCGATACCGAGATACCTGCGCGAGCAGGAAGTGCTGACGTCACGCGCCCGCGCAGGCTCCGCCCCCGCTCACTCGCCTCATTATTCATTCACACGCTTGGGGAAATATTTTTCAGTCCATCTGGCATTCATTTACTCTTATAAGGCTTGTTTTGTTCCGTTTCTAAAGTCTGACAACAACACACTGTCTTCAACAGGACATGACTTACCGCAGACACACGATGTCTGTGGCTGAAGTGTCTGTTACGTCTCTAAAATATATAGACAATTATCAGAATCAGAATCAGAAAGAGCTTTATTGCCAAGTATGCTTGCACATACAAGGAATTTGTTTTGGTGTCACAGCTACCAGTACACAGAGACAACAACAACACAACAAAGAATAAAATAATTTAAAAAATAATAAAAAATAAAAAAAAACACAATATAAATTTAAATAAATAAACTGTATTATTAAAAAATACACAGTTTTTGTAGGAAATAGTTTGAGTTAGAGTTGTTTTGATATGCAATAACAATGTTGCTTAGCCATAATATTGTTTTTAAAAAGGTGAATTTATTTAATATTTCTGTAAAAGGTGTTTCACTTCTTGTCAAGTGTCTGTGTCGAAGATAATGGAAAACTTTTACTTCCTTCATTAGATGCATCATTCACCACAAACCTCAAAAGCACAAAATAGGACAAAAGCGTATTCATGTCTAGTTTCATCAAGACAAAAAAAAAAATAAAAACTCAAAAACATTGTTTCTGTTTAAATGAAATACATCATATAATTTATAATATTCTAATCACTGTAGATGGATATATAATTTCAAGTAATGTGATTCTTACAATTCTAATGCAAAGAAGCTTCTGCTAAACTGGCAAATGTTTATATCTTGTAAAAAAAATAAATGTGCAAGTGTGAATGTCCTGGTATTCTTTGCTGCAAATATAAATGTACTCTATACTGTACATGCAAATGATGTTGGGGAAAGTTACTTTTAAAAGTTATGCATTACAATATTTTGTTACTCCCTAACTAGTTACTTTTTATGTGATTGGGGACATTTAATTTCTAGCGATTATTGTTGATTTGATCACAAAGATCCTAAACGAGCTGATCTAGACAATGGCGTCTCGGCATTCAATAACTGAAAATTAAGTGTTCTTAATCTTGTCATTATATTACTGACACTCTATTCCCCACTTCACTTTGACACTTAAAAGTTCTATATAAATAAAGGTGACTGATTGATGTAAGTTAATGCATTCAGTTGCTTTTGCATTATTTCTCATCTGGCCTCTATAGATGGGAAACTAAGTAGTTGCATCACTTAATTTAAGATGTAAATCTGAGCTGTTTCAACTGAAAGGAACTTGCACTAACTGATCTAAAAACACATCAGTTCCCCTGTTTTTGTCTTAAGACGCACATAAGTAGCTAATGATTTTATCTTTATAAGTCCTATTCAACTATGACTTAATCCTGGCTTAAACTAAGCCCTGTCTGGGCCAAAATGTTAAAGGTTTCTACTAATCATTTATAATAGTGCATTTGTCATTATAATTTATTGTTATTATTTTTCATTTGTCAAAACCTTAAAGCGGGTTACCTTTCTGAAAGATCAAGTATCAAAGCCATTTAATTATTCAGTTAATATTTGCTGAAATTCACTTATTCTATCAAAAAGCAATTTGAAATGGTATTCTATATGATGCCCTTTAAACACCTACTGCAGCGGTCGGCAACAGGCTAAAACTAGCACACCAGCGATAATATCGCCCACAGTCAGATTATTTTGATAACAGCTGGTTCTGAAATGACAGCAACAGACACCGCCACATGTCTGATAATAAAAGCCTTTGCCTTTGTCCCTTCGTTACAGCCGATCTCTGACTGCATTATGAGTCTGAGTTAAATGTCTAATGCACAGAAACTTTGATTGTACCATTCTATGCTCAGTTCTGCTGTATGGTGGTAAAGACGGTTTCATTTTCTTGGCATGCATGCACTGCCACCACTGAACTGCTCTGAAATGCAAGTGTTGCATCACTTTCTGAGGTTTGAGGTGCATTTGATGCAGGAAGTGAGATGCTTTCAATGACATCTTTTCGTCACTAAAACTCACTGTATGTAGTTTGAAATTTATTACATACTAAGTATAGTTCAAATATATGAACATATTTACTCGATACTCGACTTTACTGATATAAACAAAATGTAATTAAACTTTATTTAGAGTAGTTATTACTTGTGCACAGTGCATATTTCTTATTAATAAGCCTAAAATGCCTGTTTATGTCAATCAAAGACTATAGAATATCCAAGATGCGTTAAATAGAAAAAATAGTTGTTCCAGTTTAGCAGACTGTATACCAGTTTAGTATACTAAAATTACAATGCATGACATTTTATTAAGTACATAATCTGAAAATGTATTTGTAGTATACTAAGCATGAAATAAATGGAATTTCAATACATTTAAGTATATTTATTTTTCACTAGCGAAGCAAAACATAATTTTACTGTGTTTTGAGACATACATGCATAAACACAGTGTTGGGGAAAGTTACTTTTAAAAGTAACACATTACAATATTGCGTCAGGAGTGAGTCAGGAGACTTGTAAACAAATAAGAAAACAAAGTAACTGGCGTTACTTTTTTGAAAAATTTTATTCTACAATTAACAAGTAATGCATTACTTAACTAGTTACTTGGAAAACGTAATATTATTAAGTAACTCAATTTATAATGCGTTGCCCTGAGCACTGCATACATACATACATCTATTTATATACTGTATAGGTGTGTGTGTGTGTGTGTGTGTGTGTGTGCCAAATGCATAAAGACCTAATACAGCTCTTCGCTACAGACACTAGATGGCAGTGACATATAAAGCTCCTGAATACCACCATCAGCAGTCTATGGGAGTGTTAAAGACAACAATGTCAAGCTTTGATAACACAGCCAACACTCGCTGACTCATCCTGGAGCGATGTCATACAGAGACAAAGAGATACACTCACATTCACACACAGCAGATCAGCCTCAGTCTCAGTGAACGTTCTTATGTAAGCACTGACTCTTCTGAGCACGTTAAGGAGGGATTCGAGGCAAATCTAATTTATGTGGGATATTAAAGAGACACGTTCATTTAAACCAGTAAGTAACCTTCCAGAACACCCTAGCAACTGCATAGCAACACACTTTTAACCACTCATAATACGCATGCATAACAACATCCTAACAACTGCATGGCAACACAATATTAACATGTAAGTCACATGTGCAACTGAATAGCAACACCCTGGCAATCATCCACATCATCCTAGCAACTGTATGGCAACACACTATTAAACTACAAAACACATATGCAACAGCATAGCAACGCCTTGACAACGTCACAACACTCTATTAACCACTCAAAATACACTTGCAAGTGCATAACAACACCCTGGCAACCATCCACAAGACTCTAGTAATTGCATGGCAATATTAACACGTAAAACACATATGCAACAGAACACCCTGGGAACAATCCACAACATCCTAGCATTGCAACACATTATTAACCTGCAAAACACATGCAATGGCATTGCAACGCCTTGACAATCATCCACAACACCCTAGCAACTGCAGGACAGCAGTCTATTAACATGCAGCACATATACTGTATGTAATTTTATAGAACCACCCCGGCAACCACCAACAACATCCTAGCAACTGTATAGCAACACACCATTAACCTGCAGAATACATACAGTATGCAGCTTCGTAGGAATGCCTTGGCAACCATCCACAATACCATTGCAACGCCATAGCAACCATTAACAACACCCTACCAACCACATGGCAACACACTAACTCACAGCAACTGAATAGCAACACCCTATCAATGTCATGGCAACCATCCACCAAAAAGCTTGACAACATTCTATTAAGCCAGAGAAGACATGTTGTATGCGGCTGTATTGCAACACCCTGGCAACTATACCTAACACCATAGCAACTGCATGGCAACACACTAGCCCACAAAACATATATTTACCTGCATAGCAACACCCTGGTGACCATAAACAATCTTATAGCAACTGCATGGCAACACACTAGCCAACAAAACATACATTTACCTGCATAGCAACACCCTGGTAACCATACACAATCTCATAGCAACTGCATGGCAACACACTAGCCCACAAAACATATACATTTACGTGCATAGCAACACCCTAGTAACCATACATAATATCATAGCAACTGCATGGCAACAAACTATTAACCTGCAGGACACATTCTGTATGCAGCTGCATAGTAACATCCTGGCAACCGTTCACAACACCTTAACAACCGCAGAGCAACGCCCCAGCAACCATTCACAGTGTGTTGGTGAGCTTTGCATTGACAAACACCACATTGTCTTTAGAAAATGTATTACTGTACTTAATAAGCACAGTGTTTCTAGGGAATGCATGCCCTGTATCATCGGCTCGCCCTATTTTTGAGTCTTGGCTCGAATGAATGAATTTGTTGGCTGTGAAAGATGAGCTGCCATGTTGCTCAATAATTTAGAGTTTGTAACAGACGGCACATCAGCAGGAGAAGCAGTGGAGCTGCACTTGACTGATATGCCCTGACAAAACAAAAGAGAAAAGAGGCAGCCATTGTTTTTATCGAAATCGGATCTTTGTAAGAGCCGATGCACACCTTTTGTCCAGCCTACTGTACACTTTGGGGAATACACCACATTGGACAGCTTGAAGCAATGTTTGATGCACCATAAACATGTTTCTCGCATATCAACTTTTGTTCTGTCCAAAGCATTCCAGTCTGTTGCATTGCTGCGTCTCCTCATCCATGATTTATTAAGGTGTGCCCATTTAGTTTCAGGCCTTATCACTCACACTCCTGACAATGGCAGCTATAAAAGACATGGTTGATTTCTAATGCATTTTTGGAAGGTCTCTGATGGGTGGACATATAGATAATCTCTGCTGGTAGACACAGGTGACCGCGCTTCTGTCATACTCACGCCTGATACAGGCACTAGATAAAAAGAAGCCTTACGTGAGCTTATTGATGAGTTTAAATGGATCCCAAAAGAAAATAAATATATTAAAGTGCAGTGTTGGGGGTAACGCATTACAAGTTTTATAGCTTTTTTAAGCTTTTATATTATAAGCTTTATAACCATCAGTATGGCTTTCGTAAAAATCATTCAACTTATATGGCTCTACTTCATCTTATTAATAAGGTAATTTCTGCACTTGAAAATAATGAGTTTACCTGTAGTAGTCTATTTGTAACATCAACACCAGCTTCTACACCAGGCTCCACCCCCGCTGGCACCCTACGTTCACAGTCCCCGGATTATTAA
>JAUCNO010000526.1:0-14331 GCA_032353835.1 Enteromius viviparus | reverse complement strand
TAAAAGAACATGGCAGCAGCTGAAAATGAAATGTAAAAATATAATTCAATCAGGTAAGGTTTGAGCATGTCAAGGTTATATTTTTTTTAAACATACAGTGCATACAGTGGCCTTACTTAGCATCTCCGATACAGAAAGCTTCCATTAGCAAAGAAATGTAAGAGCACGACCACGATTGGGGATGTTAGTGATGTAAGAACGGATTAGATTATGGATATACATAACTTAATAGATAGCAAAGAAAAGCTGTAACCCTCAAACAAAAATGAGGTTATGAGGTTGAATCCTCAGAATATCAGAGCATGTCCAAACATCTCATGGGCCCCAAAATCACCACAGACCTCAGAGGGTTAAACTAAACAGTAAACTTTAATCACACCATAACTGTTAAAGAGTATAATGATACTAACACTAGTTTCTTCAGCTTGAATTGTGTGTTCATCAGTAGATCACTGAGGTGTTTCAATCCAGAGTCTCTGAGTTCATTTCCGCTCAGCTTCAGTTCTCTCAGGTGTGATGGGTTTGCTTTCAGAGCTGAAGTCATAGCATAACAAGCTTCATCTGTCATTGAACAGTATGCTAATCTAAATTGACACAAAGAGTAAAAATAAGAAAATAATGCATCATCAGAAATATTAACACCATCATGTTTTTACACAAGATATTAATTAAAACAAATATCATGAGATATTGAGTATAAAGTGTTTTGTTTTAAACTGTTGAAGGGATTTTAATCAATTTGTCTGTGAATGTTGCTGACCTCAATCTCTCCAGTTTACAGTCTGAATCCTTCAGTACGTCACATAAGTGATTCATTCCTGTCCTTTTTATTTGATTCCCGCCCAGGTTCAGTTCTCTCAGGTGTGATGGGTTTGATTTCAGGCCAGAAGACAGGATGAGACACTGTTTCTCTGTAATACTGCAATCATAAAGACTGAAGACAGAAAGAGAAAAGACACTGAATCAGATCCATGTTAAGTTCATGTGTAAGTTAAACACATCATTAATAAATGTTAAATAAAAAGCACTTGAAACTATGATTCCTAACCTGGTAACACTTTATAATAACTGCACAGTATGAATCATTGGTTAAACTTTAGTAAATAGTCAGTTCATTCTTTATAAATCATTGTTCTAACATTCTAACAAGCAGTTTATAAATACAGCTAGAAACTGCTACAAAGTAGATGTAAAGCCTAATGCAGTATTTCTCCAAGACTTCTCTACATTTTTAAGTTCTCTCTGTTCTCTGATGATTTAGTTCCACATTATAATGTTCATTTACAAACTATCCTGGATACCCCTGCCCCCCTGAAAACTAGGATGGTTACGTTTGCCAACTCTGCTCCCTGGTTCATATCGGATCTTCGTCATCTCAAGGTCAAGGGCCATCATCTGTAATGATTATGCACTAAGACTGGACTTGTAGCGCATAAACTTTTTTATGCCGATCATATGAAATCATATGATATGATAAGACTGCACTGTCCATAAATTGCAACTGGTACAAAATGCTGCCGCATCGGTTATTTCTAAAACCCCTAGATTCCAACACATCACTCCCGTTTTACAAAATTTGCACTGGCTACCTGTTAAATACCATGTACAATTTAAAATTTTACTTTTAACTTACAAAACACTCAACAACTTGGCACCCTCATATCTTTCGGACCTTCTTATCATACATTCTCCGTTACGCAACTTAAGGTCTGCTTCTGCAGTTACACTTGTTCTTCTATGTACATGGACAGTTTCTATGGGTTCTCAAGCTTTTGGCTACATGGTCCCTTTTCTATGGAACAGACTTCCTGTCGAGGTTAGCAACAGTCCCAGTATTTCAGTTTTTAAATCTTGTCTAAAAACTTGTTTGTTTATAATGGCTTTTATGTAATTTTATGTTGTCTTATGTCTTTTAATGTACATTTAAATAGTTATTATACTTAGAGTATTGGACTCTCATCAATGAACTCATGTCTCCGCCCACTCGTTTGTTGTCTAGGTGTCTCTTCCACTCCTGTCTGCCAATAACAACCTTAAGCCTGTCTGTTTTGCTCTGTGTTTATCCAATAAACAGCCTGCACATGAACCCACACGTCTCCTCGCCTCTCCTTCGTGACAGAATGGACCGTCGACAAGGGCTCAGCGGCTGTTTTACTTCACGTGAGTTCAGAAACTATTCATTGCCTCGCAGGCAGGATTATACACCAGTTTCCGTAACTCGTTTGTGTTCACTGTTTCAGCATGGATGAGCTATTGAGGACTATGTTGAGGATTTTGTTTCCATCTGCCACCGTGTGGAAGCGGAGGAGGACTTTATTAAGGATTGTTTCATGTGTGGCTTGGATTTTGCTGTGCTCAATCAAGTGCACTATGAAGATCCCAGCTGGACCCTTGAACAGATCATTGACTATGTGCTATTACTCTGTGACGATCGCGCACGTGGTACCGGAAAAAATCACTGCTGCGTCGTAATCAATTCCAACCCGTGGCTCGGCTCTCATATGGCAATACGGCGAGCACCGTTCTCGCGCAAAATGTGCCAATCTGTGATCCGGAACCAGAGTGGCTGGATCCGCCAGATCCAGTTTGTGATCCGCATCTGCACTCACTGAACACACCCGAGCTCCACGAGACGTTCGAGGCCCTAAGGCCTCAACCTCCGGAACCAGTGTGTGGCACAGTGACTCCATTGGGTCCGCCTGAGGCTGTACTACCACTGGGGATGTCTGTTTCGGCCGTAGAATCCCCAGTGGCCTCATTGGTGGCTGCACAGCCCATGGAGGTCCCTGAATCCTGGTTCAGTCGGTCAGGGAGAACGTCTTCCCTGGTGGCTCAGTCTCAAAGGGTAACGTCAGCATCTGTCTGGTCTCGTAGGGCGCATTCAATTCCTGTTTGGTCTCGAAGGGCATATCCATTCCCTGTCTGGTCATGGAGGGTGTATTCACGGTCGGTAGGGCGTTCAAGGACGCAATATCAGCCTGATGGCCCCAAGAGGGCTCGGTTGCTGTTTGACCATACCAGAAGGGCTCAGCTGCCAACCGCCTCGCTGTCCGTTTCACCCAGGTGGGCGTTCCCGCCACCTGATCCGCCCTGGAAGCCGTTCCCACCGTCAGCACCGCCCAGAGGGAGGTCTCAGCAGCTTGTTCTGCCCTATTGGACTTCTCCGCCGCCTGCTCCACCCAGAGGGTCGTCTCCGCCCCCTGTAGCCATAATTAGTGGCTTTTTAGTAAAATTACCAAAACAATGGTTAAAAAAAAAATGAATAAATAAAACGATACAAAAAAAAAAGTTTTAACAAATATTTTAGAAAGTAAATTATATTTTGTATAATATTCCAGTAAATACACATATTAGTGGCATTTTAATAAAATTAGCAAAATAAATGTAAATTAAAAAAAAAAAAGTTTTAACAATTATTAAATATATATATAAAATATATATTAAATATACAATATATAAAGTAAATTATATTTTGATTAATATTCCAGAAAAGACACCTATTAGTGGCTTTTTAGTTTAATTAACAAAATAAATGTAAAGAAAAGAATAAATAAAACAAAACAAAACGAAAATTTAACAAATATTTTAGAAAGTAAATTATTTTGTTTAATATTCCAGTAAATACACCTATTAGTGGCTTTTTAGTAAAATTAAGAAAATAAATGAAAAAGAAAATAAAGTAAAATAAAAAAATTAACAAATATTTTAGAAAGTAAATTATATTTTGTTTAATATTCCAGAAAATACACCTATTAGTGGCTTTTTAATAATTAACAAAATAAATATCTAATTTTATACAAAATAATATCTAGTTTTAAATAAAATTTCAGAAAACAAACTTATTAGTGTCTTTTTAAATGACATTATTGTAAAATATAAAAAAGTAAATGTAGCCACTTTTTAGTGACCTGTAATAAATGACTGTAACCTGTAAATGTATTTAAAAATGAATAAACTATAATTGTTAATCAGCACATTGCGTCTCTTGTCTGCTTCATCTAGCCATGTTTGGTTCTGTGATGTTTGCCATCAATAGCACCAGATAGTAGCAAAGCACTAAACATTATCAAAGAGGTGAATATACTGTTCTTAGCCGTGAGGCAGTGTGCCAGTCACATCCATTTTCTAGTTTGACCTTTAGGATAATCTCAGTGAGTGTTTGGTCATGCCTCTAGCCAGATGCTCCAGGGACTGAAGCCAGCTGTTGTTCTTGTCTCAATGTTAAAAGTTTTCCCCCTACATTATCACTGTATCACTTATTATCGCTTTCTCCTGGTAAAGTTGTCTCCACTTTTTGTTAACACCTGACATTTATTAAAATGTAATAAAAAAAGGGAATATCAGGGGCAGCTGTCACTCTGTAGGACCCCTCGTCAAATTCACCTCTACAGAGTACATTACTGTCAGGTTCTGAGAAGTTTTCTAGTTTTAGAATATTTTAAATAGGAATGTTAATATTTCTGAGGACATTATTTGAAGCATTTAGATAATTTATTCTCCTGGAGCAGTTTCAATTAGCATCAACAGAAAAAAACATGGCTCTTACATGACCTACACAAAGTGTGTTCGAGATGCACTACACTAGCCTGCCGCCGGCTGGCGAGAGCAGCCCCTTGCAGTCGGGGGAGGAGTAAAGAGACGGCCGTCAAGTCGGACACTTATAGTTCTCCGTAGTGACTTTTATGTAATGCAATATGACGTTTATTATTTGTTTCTTTGTTTTGTAGTTAGCGACAGGACATTTTTAAAATCTAAGCAGTTAATTCAGAGTAGTGAATGTTCTGCAATGGCCATTGCCATAGTAGCTCCTGCCCTTTCGCAGTTATTACCTTTCCTAACTAGCTTTGTTTTGCAGGATATGGTTTTGATTTATTTATATGCTTTGCTGTAGCACAATTATATATAGCACAACTGATGTTTATGTTGTCATGTTTTCAGTTGAAGCACCTCCCTCCATCTATCTCCAAATCATGAAGTCTGTAGTGTTTCATCATCCAGGTTGCCTGCTTGGCAAAAAAAATAGTGCATTTGATTTCATGCATGTTCGTTCCTGTTGGAGTTGTCAATCATGACAACCTGAGTGTGTCTAGTCTGAAAAGGAGGGGCTGGGTGAAAAACCCCTCTCCAGTATTTTGAGTTTGGACTGCAATATCTAGTTCAACCACAAGATGTCAATTCTACATGCGGTTTCTTTAAAAAAAAAATTGCTAAATGTAGCAACAAAATTGCTAAGTTGGCAACACATCTTAGTTCACTCAGAAGCAGTCACTAAGTTGTCAGTTATGATGTCACACTAGTTTATTTTCACAAAACTTAGTGTGATGAAACCACAAATGTCAAAAACCCTGTTTGAAAACAAATATTTGAAATTAAAGTCTGTTTCCAGTCTTAGACTACATGGAGAAGGTGGGATTTATGAATATATTGGGGCCAGCCAATGGGAGGTGATTGAAACAATGGTTTCACTTTTGAGGAATAGTGTCGCTCATTTGGCTGAATATGCATATCCAGGTTTAGGGGATGCTAACAACTAGCTTAACATAGGCTAGTTTGGTGACAAAATGCCTGCATTTTTAAAGATCAGCAACATAATGGCATGCGCTACATTATGAATTCACCTCCAACCACCAACTTTAATGAAAAAAAGCATCCTGGAATGCCTTACAGTTCAAATAGGGCTCCACTCTAGTCCAGATGACTAGAAACAAGGTATTTTGGGAATTTAAGAACCATGATCAAATCTAAACAATTTCACATTTAAACTGTTCAAATGGAGTTCACAGTAGGTCAGTCTTTAAAAGGCTTAAGTGGAAAGCAGAGCCTTTACTTCTAGAAGATGTAAAGTAGGACTACCCCCCCCCCCCACCCAACCAAGTCAAAGTTGGTCAAATCAAGAACCAGAAACAATAAATGTTTTCACCCTCCATTTATTAAAGCACAGATGAAGTCTTCGTTTTTTGCGGTTGAACAGATACAGGTTCCAATGAGGCCATGCCTTGCCACTGAACACCTAGAGGGGGAGTAATGCAAAGTTGAAGTACAGCATTTTAAAGCTTTAAAAGCCACCTTAAAAATCAGCTACCTACCACCAAAGGCAGGAGATGCAGCAACTCCAGCATCAGGACCACATGTAGAGTCACAGCAACCGCAAACCTGGTGGTTCCCATCAGCAGCAAGCCACCTGCAACAAGAAATTTCAGACACAGCACCTTCAATGCATTTTTAAGTGCCATAAACCTACCCATTGGCGAAGGAACAGGACTTGCGGAGTGTATCACTAGGTGTAGAAGCAAGGGTGGCACTCAGAAGACATGTTATGTAGATCTGCAAGAAACACCAGATAGAGGGTGAGGCCATAACTAAAACCAAAGCAGATGGGAACAAGGGTCAAATTCACAGTACATACAGAAGGACTAGATGACTCCTGGAACATGAAAGCCTCCAGCTGGAATCGGATCTTGTCATCCTGGGATCGAGGCACGAAGTGGGAGCTGGAACCAGTGTACTTTGAATCCAAAAAGCACCTGTAGATTAAACAAAAACACCACCATGTCAACTACGGCCTCAACCCATCAGACCCTTCACTGATTCTTACAGAAAGTGGTTACAGGGAGCAAACTATGAGATGAACTCTACAGCATTAGTTCACCACTTACCCATGATTATCAATGAAGGAATATCTTGGAACGGAGTTCACATCAGGTACTTGGGTGGCCACACAGCTGTCCACAAACACACGCAGAGGTACATGATTGTACACCTTCACAGATGCCTCAATGTTAATAACATCACCCAGGAAGTACACGTCTGAAGGCCTCTCATAGGACCAGTCATCTGCAAGAGATCACGGTTTAGGCACATCCTTATTCACAAAAGAATGAGGTCTACAGAAACTGCACCTACCCAACATGAGCTTCAGGGAGAACAGCAAGACATCTTGACCAACCTCCGTTGAAGCATAAGGGACCCAAGCTGGCATCAAGGCATCACTGCTTACATTCTGAAGCCTGCGGTTCAAGTAGGTACCCATTAACTGGGCTTCTAGGTGTGCCACCACAAGTAGCAACAAAGTCATATGAAAAGGTCACTTACCTTGGATAGTGGCATTGAACACCAACAGCTGCACCATCGGCACGAGTGATCGGAGTGCCAGCAAGTGCCTCAGGAGTATAGGTAAGAGTAAATGTGTAGACAAGCTCATCATCAGTCGTCTGTAGGAGACAGATGTGGTTAATCAGGAGCAATACCTAAGTTTAGCCACGTGGTCTTATTTATATATATAAAAATAAATTTAACGTGACCATTTTCAAACAGCAAGCACCCACCTTTTAAAGGAACGACAAAATGCATTTTATGTCACCTGATTGCTCAGAGGCTTATGCATCTTATTGAGAAGTTAAGTGGCTTCTACTTTAGTGTTTAGTGCCAGTTTCAGGAAATTGTGTTTTCACTCCATTCAGATTTAAACAGTTCTTTAGTCACAAATTACATTTGCAAAGTCAAAGTCTTAGATGAATAGTCTTAAGGTAGCAACAACAAAATGCTGTTTAAGCAATGGATTACAGAACACGGTTAAAAAAATTCTTACCATCAGCACACTGTTGCAGTCTTGTAGTTCATACTCAAATATGAGCACCTTAGCGTTTGGGTCCTGACCGACAACAGGACAGCCTCCCAAAGACAAACCAGATGGCTGGATCAGCTCACCATTGTTAAACAAGTCCTGCTGTACCTCCACATGAACATGGCTCTCGCTGCATAGAATAGCTACACTATTGGGAGTCACAGGCTGTCTCAACTGGAAGTCCACCGCCACCTCTCTTGGTACCTCTGGAACAGTGGGAAACCTCCACGTCAAAGGCTCTACTGAAAGCTGCAACAGCTGCTTCTGTTGAAGACTAACAGGGTCTTGTGCAGGTGTTTTTGAGGCAGGACCCTGATACGGAGAATTTTTTTGCAAAAAATTCCAGAAATCTGGGGTAGAAACAGCAGGATTTCTGGAAGCTGGATCTGGTTGTGCGTTCATGCTTCCTGGACTCAGGCTGTAACTCAAACCTTGCCAGGCATTCATCAGATCAAACATAGCAACCACAACCAGCACAAACAAACCTTGCAGGAGGCCCATCCTAACAAACTCTGGCACAATACTCTGGAATACACACACCAGTGCTGGCTTGGTTTTTAAGTACAGCTTTCAATTTAGGTGGCTCCTCCCCTTTTAGCTCAATTGATTAACATCAATTGTCCTCTGAACCTGTAGAGTTTAGGCACTACTTGTCAAGAACATCACAAAACCAATAGAAACGTTCATATGTATTTGAAAGTTTAATCTTTTTTTGCTCACAATTTTATAATTAAGAAGCAGTTTGTCTATTATAAAAAGTATCCCAGTTCATAAAAATACTCTTTCATTAATCTCTTTTAAAAAAACAAACAAGCATATGCAGACAGAAAATATAAAGTTGTTATTTTCTAAGATGATATGGGTAGGAACTATCAGTCTATCATCATGACTGGGTCATGAATGATTAACGCAAACGTAAACACATTTCGGTTGATCAAGGGGGCGTTTCCCTTCAGAACCAAACATAACATTAATTCTCCGCGTCTTCAGTCTCTCAAATGTCGCGAGTAAATGACTACTGCTCTGTTCATTAATTTTTAAAGAAAAGTGGGGTTTTCCTTTAAGTGTACATGATAACTATTGTTTAATGGTAGTATATGCATGAAGACAATTTGGTGCACATAAATGGGCAAGTGGGGAAAATAACAGTAAAGTATTAAAATAGCGTGGTTAAGCAGCACAGACGTCATCTCCAATTGGTCAGGTTCAATAAATAGACCTAAACCTCACGGTCCAATTTTTAGTCTTTTATTAGATGTTTAATAATTGCACCTTTTTTTTGTGCGTGTACTTCTGATTCAATCCCTGGAGTATTTAAGAGATTCCACAGAGATTCTTTAATACATTGCAGCAATATTTTTGATAAATATCAAGTCTCAACATCTTATATTGACTGGCACTGTTTTATATACTGTACCGTAATTCTCTTCAAATCCATCCATGAGTCTTCCAACAATGCATTTTATGCATCCACAAAACATAAAACATCCTGCCATCTAGTGGCTGCTGGGCTACATTGGATATTTACATTAAATGAAACATGAAATTAAATGATACTTTTAAACAATGAAATGAGTTGATTTGTAGAATCAACATAATATTTTATTATTTATGTAGTCACACTTGTACTAATACAAGAACTGTCAAAAGAATTAAAGTATTTAATTAGGCTTTATTAAAATAAACCAACATAAAAAAAAGAGGAAAAAGCCAATCAAATAATACTACAAAATGTTCAGAGTTAAGACTGAAAATATAAAGCTAACTACTAACTAAAATATATTTATAATATAATACATAAATAAATTCTATAACATAATATCGAAAGGTGAGAACCAGAAGGACACAAGTAAAATTTTGGGAGTAAATAAAAAAAAAAAAATAAAATAAAATAAAATAAAATAAATGTAGTATTGGGGATTTATATATATATCAAACAAAAGCTCTTAATAAATTTAACTTAAATTCAAATTAAATTTTCTAAATTAAATTCAGTAAAAAAAAAATACAAAATTAATTTCAAAGAATTGTGCGGGGTTTTTTTTGGCCCTCCTGTTAAGGTGGTAAAATGTCGCTTGCACCTTTCTGGTTATTACCCTTTAAAATAATCCTAAAGTAACATTGTACTGTAAAACAATTTACTGTAAAGAACATTAGTCAATTCCATCATATCTATATTGCGTTAAAAAAAAATAAAGCACACATTCACTTTAAACCATGCAAAAGATAGAGACAAAGCATTATTTTAACAATTTAAAATATTTATTTTCTGAATGAAAAATATAGTTGTTTACAAAGGGATATAATTTAGCTCTTCTGACATCATCAGAACACGCACTCATGATGACAGCTGAGATCTCGCTCTACACAACCAAAGACACATGGGAATCATCCGGGGTAAACAGCAGTTTAACTAGCTTCAAATGCAATGTGGTTAAGAGTTAATAACACTTAAAATCAGCAATATAAACAATATCTGCTATTAATATACATGTATTACAGGAAGCAGCTCTGGGAAGGGCTTTTACAGTCCAGTTTTCAGCTTTGTTAGTTCAGTTTTCCAGTTCAGATGAACACTGATCATTGTCCACTCACATCAGCAAACCTCAAACACCGCAGCGCTTCGTCTACATCTAAACCAACAAAACTCAAAACATCAATTATGAAAGGTTGGATGAGACAGACATTGTGCTTTTACAACCATGTACTCCAAAACAAATGCTGATAAAACCCTTGTGGTGAAGGAACTCAAACTGCGGAGGGTATTCTGATGCTCAGTATCATGTGAAAAAGTGATTGTCCTTCACAACAAGAAATATTTTATTTTACAGTTTAACCAAAGCCCAACGAGGACACACCGCTACTGTTTTAGGCACCAGTCAGAACTAAATAAAGAGCGACTCGGATCATATTTCAGCCCAAAAATCAAAAGAAACATAATATAAAACATTTTTTATATGATAGCCTATTCATTTCTCCCATAACAATCTGCCCTCATTACAGCCGTGTGAAATCCTTTCTGCACACAATAAATTCAAGTCAGGACAACTAATATTTTTTTAATATTGAGCTTTGCAAAACTATTTTATTATTTAAATGGCGTGCCGATTTTCCTTTGATTTTTGTGGTGAAATACGACCTGAAGGTTTCTGTGCAAAATTTGGATACTTTCAATAAACTGCAAACGACTGTCACAATCAACATCTACTCAATAAATGGGTTTGGGTTGAAAGCAGTAGCGTCCAAACACAATACTCCAGTCCATCAGGTAATGTCTAGTACGCTGAAAAGCTGCATGCTTGTAAGAAACA
Organism: Enteromius viviparus; assembly: GCA_032353835.1. Lineage (NCBI taxonomy): Eukaryota > Metazoa > Chordata > Actinopteri > Cypriniformes > Cyprinidae > Enteromius > Enteromius viviparus. The sequence goes on along the minus strand of JAUCNO010000526.1, from coordinate 3,396 downwards.
AATCCATTTTTATCTTTTAACTCTTTTCTGGCCAAAATACAAGTCTATAATCTATAAGAAGAAGATCAGTACAGATACAGTCGAAACCGCTCTTAACAAATATGTGGCTGGTTTTGGTCAGTTTAAATGTAATGATCTTCTCCAGATGTTAACTGATGGACTGGAGCGGAGTGAATTATTTGAATCAGACTCTCCTTCTGACGGCACCCATTCACTGCAGAGATTCCATACATTTCCAACAAATGTACACTTTTGGGTGAACCGTTCCTTTAAGAACACGCAACAGCACCGTTATGGTGGAATGTAGCATCAATAAATAACCCGATCGCAATTCAAACCACAAAATAAAACGCTAAGGGCCTGATGACTTGCTATGGCACTTCCCGCTCCTTCAGAATGGATAATGCAGCTTCACAGTGTTTTAAGACTCAAAGAACTCGATGTGCTGAAAACTCTTTGGTAAACCATCATAGCTGGTGTGTGTGAGACAGCGAGGTCACAAGCCGAGTCTGTGACGCTCTTTGGTGTGTCGGGTTATCAAATGCTGGTGGAAATGTGGCAAGAGCTGGAAAAATACAAATTCATCCCTAATGCAACGAGAAAGCCTTTCTGATTATTATACGTAGAATAGAGTTTACATATACAATTTTCAATACATACTGTAAATAGGTTGCGTCTGCGATCAGAAAATAAACCCTCCCGTCTTTGGCTGCTTTCAAACTTGATCGGGGAAACCCGTTTGTGGGGTTAAATCTCAAGTGACAGCGTAACACTGGACATATTCATAATCCGTCCCATGATGCAAATGGGTGAACGTCACGAAAAGAAATGAGCATTTTGCAGTACAAGGCTTTTCGGGAGATGCACCCATCTCCGCTCGCTAAACCTTCATGCGTAAACGAATAAAATCCACCCAGTATAAAAGAACCACTGCAGGTAAGCGTATCGCATTAAATAAGAGAGCTGCGTCATTCTATTTACAGCAAAACAAAAGTGCTGGGACTGACATCCGTGTACAAGCCCACAGTGAAATCTGTGAATAATACTGGTAGAACAGAGCGCGGCGCAGCATCCTCCATACTCGCCCCGTCACTAATACTGTGAGGAAGCTCCGGCGGGGTCTCAGATCAGTCTGGAGTTTCTCAGGAACTGGATGAGCACTTTGTAAATGAAGGTGTACTGCGAGAGCGTCTGTACCATCATCATGCGTTGTTGCCGCAGCAAGTTCAGAACATTCGGGACATCCAGCATCTGTCAGGAAACACAATCCAAACATGAGTGCTTTGAATGAGGCATAAAATGAGTTTGAATATGTAACATGAAACAAAAAATAAATCGAGAATTATTATTTGTCAATTATTAAACAATATTAAACATCACAGTATAATAATTAAGATATATATCTATATATTTAAGTTTTAGCACTGAAAACTGCATTAACTCTTAAAAATCTCTCAATGAGATGAAACCAGAACAGGTCTAATAAAACATGCTTAAAGGATCTGTTCGAGTATTTTACATATTACTTTAATATGTGTATAAAATGATACATAAAATGAACCTAAATTATATTAATAATTATGTTAATAATTACACAACATTTAAAATGTAATGTGGAAATATTTACATTGTTTGAAAGTATAATTACAATTCTATTAAATAGTTCATTTATCAGATTGATTGATTCACAGTACAAACCCTTTTGATTTTTTTGTCCATCAAGTTTCAAATTAATTTTTTTGAAATGGTATTTAATTACACATTTATTTAAATGTAAAATTAAATAGTTCTAATATTTTATAGTAAATAATCTTTACATTTTAGTTTTATTTTATTTGTAATGTTCAGTTCATTAAATGAATTAACTAAAAAATTATATATACATCTATAGAAAGAGAGACAGTAATTAATTGGTAATAGAGTACATACTATAACATTAAAATTCTCATACTGTGACTATAATACTATAATTATGACGCAACATTTAATTTTGATTTAAACAAGGCATTAACTACAGTCTGTTCAACACGTCTGTCTTCAAATCCCTAGGTTATGTCGAATCGTCGCTTGACAAATTGTGAAATGGCAGTTTCAGCATTTCAATGGAGTTACAAAACAGCAGTTGTGTCTCAGCTGTGCTTTCGTCACATTGACCCTGTATACCCGGTCAACACAAACCTGCCTGCATGCTGACATCTGCATAGAACGACATCACATTTATTCCTAGCAACCGTGTGTTTGTAAGCTTAGGAGAAGTGTGACATTTCTGTCTGTCAGTGGTAAGAAGTGTGTGTGGTTTGTCTGGTAACCGTCACCATTCTGCTCTGAAAAACTGGTGAAAGCACGAAATCTTCCGTGCATTCATGCCACTGTAAGCACAGGACACATGTACCTCATTATGTTCCAGACAAGCTATCATGATCTCAGACAGGATGACCACACCAGTGCGTCCCACCCCTGCGCTGCAGTGCACCAGGACCGGCAGGTTTGTGTTCTTTGGATCGCTGGAGCTGTTGGTGTGTCGCCTCACAGACTGGATCTCCTCCAGGTATGCTGAGACACAGAAATAGAGCGCTTTAAAGAGCCACGCCAGGCCAAACACACAAAGAGGAAGGCCAGCTAAAGGACACTTTTCTCACTGCTTAAAGTCACATGATGCGAACATTGTCAAATACTGTTTCTTTAATCATTAGAATAGATGATCAACTTAAACTGTATATATATATATAATATTTTTAGATTTTTGTAATAAAAACATATTATAAATACACACAAAAAATATATAAATATTCATTGTATATAACTTTTTTACTTAAATTTTGTATAATATATGTGTGTGTGTGTGTGTGTGTGTACATGTATACACATTATGCAGTAAGCAATTACAGCTAAATATTATGTACTAATACTATATATTATTTATACACATATAACTGTATATAATGACTTACTGTATATATATATATATAAATAAATATATATTATAAACACACACACAGTATATATTGTTTTTTTTAATTACACACACACACATACATATATATACATATATATATACACATACTTATTTTTAATTTTGTATATCATACATATAATTTTGTAATTGCAAAGGTTAAGTATTGTGCATTAAGTATTTATTTTGTGTATGCAAACATTTTAACTGTACTTACATACTGCACACTTTTTTTTATTGCACATATACAAATTATTACATAGCGTATATATAAAATATACAAATATAAAAAAAAAAAGTTTATATAAAAGGTACATACTAGGAATGTTCAGTTTAACCGATATGAATTTTTGACCGAATAATACAATTAGGGCTGGGCGATATGGCAAAAAAAAAAAATCTAGGTTTCTTCATAAAGTTTGGCCGATTCACGATTTCGATTC